>OU744729.1:11174262-11484262 GCA_916613615.1 Steromphala cineraria
TCGTGCAAAATATAATGTGGACCGTGCAAGAAATTGAAAAACGAAGTGTTTCCGTCTATGAGACGGGACCATTTGACAGAAGTTGCAATAGATGATCCACTCATAACCACACTTGGGACCATCCGGTTTATGAAAAACATTGACAACAGAAGAAAGAGAAAACACTACTCAAGTTTCCACATGAGGTTGGCTGCAAGATTGCTCAGTTTGCTTAGGGAAAAGACTTTACATTTTGATAAATACATTAGCTTCTTTCTGCAACCGGCACACTTTGATGATGTTGTAGAGTGCGCAATTATAGCTTGTCAAAGCTGTGAAGGAACGGAAGAGATTGCTTTAGATCTTGCCCATCCTAGCACAGCGATAAAACTTTGATATGACACATCAATACGTCTTTCAGCAAAACTATGTTTTGCATTGAAGTCACTGAATAGCATTGACGCTGAAATCCAGCAAAAGGAAGTAGAAGACTTTATGAAACTTATGAACTTGGAATGGCCTATCAAGGTTAATAAACTAGCAAGATGTTTGCTACACGAGCGTCGGTTCAAAAGAAGACAAGACCTGCCCTTTCCGTAAGACATTGCAACTCTATCGCAACACCTCATCCAAAGAGCCTACACACTCAAACCGCCTCGGATATATTAGGGTTTCCGGGAAGCTGTCATTAAGTATTCAACCTAATAAAATCTACTTTAATCTTCATTCACTCATGATGGTATTAAATAAACTTTCTTCTGCATAATGTTTATGTGAGTGTGAACTATAGCTTGTTTTAATATTTTAGAAAATGTCTTTTCAATACATAATTTCTTTTATTCAGTGCCATTCTCTCCCCACAGAGGCAGATCAAGTCATGTTGATTTAGCCTCTGTTCTATTACGACGAGTTTGTGGGATAGAATGGGAGATGCCCGATTGGAGGCAATCAAAATTAGTTGTGCAATCAGCGACGCTGTTTTTAAATCATCATTTAAGCTACTGAAACAAGGCAAAGGCATTGTGATATGAACCACCCTTTCAATGCGAAAATGTCATTTGATAAAGAAATTCAAATGCATTGAGATGAAAGTTTTTTTCCGCCAGGGGAAACTGCCGGAACCCACGGATTTCGGTGTAATAGAACAGAGGCTAAATCAACATGACTTGATCTGCCTCTGTGGGGAGAGAATGCAGCTACATATCTGTTGATGAAAAGTAACCTTGATGTGTCAAAGTAACATACATTGTACATTTCAGAACGATCAATATGCACGCTTTTTTCTTGCTTTTCGGACGGGATATGAATGATTTATCACCTGCTTTTCTATCTCTCACTATGCCTTTCTTTCCTTCTTTTCTCTCATCCTTTCGATCCCTTTCTCCCTGATCTATCTACTCTCTTTTGGATGGCAACATCCACTTGTTTAATAACTGAAATATTGTTCAAAACACGTTAAACACCAACTCACTTACTCACTAATGATTTATCACCCCGCTCAAGAGAATATGGGTATTTATTCACGTAGACCAATCAAAGATCGAGATTCTTAAATGAGGTGTGATACAGTTCTTTGCCTCTCGTTTGGGTAATACATACAAAATATTCGTTTTTGATGACAAAATTCCTTTAATAATACTCTCTATATACCATTATCAATGTGATATTCATTGTTACCTTGCACCGTGGGATCTGCAGACATGGCGAATTATGAGTTTGGATGCTCATCACAAGCCCGAAGTGCGCAATGAAGATCGAGGTTTATTTCTCAGATGAGGTGATACTAATCTTAAATTGCTCTCTTTTACTTTCATGCAACTGTCTTTGTTTAATGATGAAACCAAAGAATGCTAGACAGAAAGAAATAAAAGTTTTATTTGTAACAAATACAACCATAAGTTCAAATTATAGACATTGTGTTGTTTACTTAGTACGTACGTGCGAATTATAATCTCTTCTTGTAATGTTGGAAACCATTCACAATTACGAGCGCCCTGATGAAAGAAATGATGATCACGGTAATGTGCGTTCATAAAGGTTAAGATGATAGTGGTGTGATAAAACATTTGATCTACATGACACTAGTTGTTAATATCATTTTATCTATTGACAATTCAGGTATTAATTGATACAAATGTACTTTCAGTTCTCGTTATTAGATTATTAAATCCATATCATTTAACACATTCAAGCAAGACAAAGGTGTGGGTTTTTTACGACGGTGTAACTATCTTGAATTCAACTTTGTTCCAGACGCTTTTAGTGCAAGATTCCTGTTAACATAAGGGGATTGAGATTGCAATAACATGTGGGTTTTTTTAATTTAACTTGACGATTTTACAAAGAATTGAACCATTGAGACCGTTTCTTTTCAGAAAACAAATATATTAGGTCATGTCCACCACAAATCCTAATAGTATTGAAGACCATAATGCAATTGAATGTTATCGCATTAGCAAAGATCACATATTCTGCAATATAAATTCCTGACTTGATGTTAGTGCATTACAATAATCTACCTGAAACCGAAGGTGATGTCTCAAGGGGTTGGTCCTCCCTAGTTATGGTAGGTATAAATGTACCTGGCCCATCGATATGAGAGTTAACCTGATATATAAATGTATTTTACCTATGTATATTATTTTAATGTTTACCTTCGTCTTACAATGATTTATTTATGTACATATGATTTTGTCTTTAAAGGGGCAGTAGCACGTTTTTAGGGGGAATATGAGGTGATGTCAGGAAAATGAAAATAAATGGTTCGTATTGAAAGACAATGTATTCAAACTAATTGAAACTAATATAATTCAAATATGTAACGTAAAGTTCAGCCATGCGATTCATTTTTCTTACAAAAATGAATTAAAGGTGTTCACACAAAAATGGCCGCCAATGGATTTTATGTGAAGCCTCATACTTTGTCCTCTGACTATGGGTGATGGGCTTGTGTAATGAGATTGTTGATACTGTCAATATGATACATTTAGCATTTACTTAAAATTATAAGTGAAATATTTAAAATGTAAAATTATCAAAAAACGTGCTACTGCCCCTTTAAAAGTCTCTCATAACTCCAGAAGGAGTGGCTTGTATATTTTATCAACATTTTATAAGGTATGTATAATAGATGTTCAAGGTGAGACTCAAATAAAATATTCTGTCTGCTTGATACGATTAAGAGAGGTGTCGTTAATCATACAATAACTTAAATTATATTGGCCGTATAACCTACAATTTCCTATAATATGACATTTAGGGCTACCGTAGCAAAAGAGAAAAGGTTTTACAATGTACAGCTAAACATCCTGTTTTAATTTTGATTTGGACGATTAATTTAGGTAGCCGAAAAGGATTGACTTTTTCGAACGCTATCATTTGACTGTTCAGTATATGAAAATAGCCCTTGGTGTGAGTTTATGACTAAATTACTACACGGCAAAAGTTTAGAATCACTAGCCAAAGTGACTATAACATAATAACATAAGCGGACTTTGTTAAACCCTTTAAAAGTGCACCTTTTGCGCCATTTTGAGTACCTGCTATCGGGGACAGTGATTCAATACTGACGTCCCGCTCGGCAACTTTGTCTGCAGTAGAGAACTTACACACACACAGTAAGATTTGGATGCAAGGCTATACTGAATTTCAGTGCAGTATCACCCATGGTTCACGGCAATGCATATACACAAAAGTGTCGCGGTCTTTCTCCCTGCAACAATACTAGCAACCGTAATATAAGTCAAATACTATTGAAAACAGCGTTAAACCCCTCACTTCAGCTCAATATTTGTGTCCAATGAAAAGTGTTAGCTTTCTTCACGTCATTGTTACTGCAGTTGGAGTCACTACTTATAATATTTTCTAGCTGAAATTTCGTTATATTAATTAAAGAACTGAGTCTTAACTTTGTCGAGTGGTATATATAATCAATTTCGACCAATGAAATAGGAGGCGTATTGTGTTCTTGAAATTTATTGACATGAACTTGCATGTACATGTACAAATACAGACATTCAATGTTAATGAGATATGATTTTGAAAATATGTTTTCACTTTTATGGCTTTTTTTTGACAAAAACCGTACTCCTATAAACGTTAATTCTACAATGTATACCATAACTTTGTTACAGTCGCCACCACTGGACTCATTACCTTAACGTGGTGTGGTGGTTTGTGTGCTTCGACAACCCCGAGAGCTATGCCAGCTGGAGCTTACATGCTCCTGGTAGGGTCACCCAAGCTGGACAGGTCGACGGGTAGAAGCCAGACCAAATGTGAGTCCTTCTAAAACCCGCTTTTCTATCTCTCACTATGCCTTTCTTTCCGTCTTTTCTCTCATCCTTTCGATCCCTTTCTCCCTGATCTATCTACTCTCTTTTGGATGGCAACATCCACGTGTTTAATAACTGAAATAGTGTTCAAAACACGTTAAACACCAACTCACTCACTCACTCACTGTTACAGTCGATTCAAAATCAATTTAGAGTGCTTTGTGGAACGACGCCAAAGTTTCAAGCAATCCATTACAATATTATTAACCTGGGTTATATTAGAAAGGGTAATATTATTTTTACACACTTATCAATCATTCCATATTAAAGTTACGATTTTTTTAAATACATCTTTAGTAAATCAGAACCATTTTTTTAATAAATCCCATTTTTTCGAATAGCGATATTTTTTTCTAAAGTATAAAGTATAACATGTAAGACCATTTAAAAGACCAAACGCTGTTATGCAGATACCAAAAAGGTGTTAACATAAAATGTATTTTCAATACCAAAACAAGAATAGTGCATGTATTTATTAATCCTAATGACACAAACAATTAATTAAGGAGATTGACTCGAAGAATGTGAGTAACCGTTCTCCTCGCTAGTTTCAACCCCTTTAGGGTTAAGATCGTATATTATATTGCCAAAGGGGTCAACTAGTAAAGTGGTTCCTTTGGGATTGATTATATGTATGATATCAGTTGCAAATTTTCATAAGTATTTTGCTTTACTGTCATATGCATTTCTGCGGTCAATACGATATTCATAGTGAGACCAAAACGTATACAGGAAATCGAAAAAAGTACTGGCCCCTTATGTACATGATACAAATGCCCATGATCGAGTAACAGAATTGGTTCTGAGAAAATCATGATCAAATAACAGTTATGCGTTTGATTAATTAATGGAATGAAATGTTAATGATAACTGGGAAAATGTACAAAATAGGCACTTCTCTAAGCGACAGAAAAAGTAACATTATTGTTGAAATAGATTTGTATGTAGTATACGGAAAACTTCACCTTAAAGGCAACATACGATGATGATTTGTGGAACAATATAAATACACTTAAATTGTAATAAAGATGACAAAATTGATTGTTGGAAAATTTTATGATAAAATGTTAAACTTGAGCTGTTGTGTATGCATGTCTTTCGTATCAAAACAGTGATTAGAATCGCATGATTATTATTATAGTGTTATTCACAGTGACTTCTGCAACTAAATTACTAACATAGGGTTTTATATATAAATAAATCAATAAGCATCTAAGCATTCTGTTTAATTAAGGAACGCTTCAGGATCAACCGGGATAATTATCACTTACCTTATTGCTTAAAATTAAGCCGATCAAAGCGATGGACTCAAATTATTCAAAGATTGCAAACATATCAAGCTTTTTTTCCCCATTCTCTCCCCACAGAGGCAGATCAAGTCATGTTGATATGTTAATTTAACCTCTGTTATATTACGCCGACTTTGTGGGATAGAATGAGAGAAGCCTGATTGGAGGCAATCAAAGTTAGTTGTTCAATCAGCGACGCATTGTGATATGAACCACCCTTTCGATGCGAGAAGCGTTGCCATTTGATAAAGAAATTCAAATGGATCGTGCTGCGGTTTTTTTCCGCCAGGGGAAACTTCCGGAACCCACGGATTTTGGCGTCATAGAACAGGCTAAATCAACATGACTTGATCTGCCTCTGTGGGGAGAGAATGTGTTTTTCATTGCTCATGTCAGGTTCAGGTTTTCTGAAACGATTTTCAAGACAATACACATGCTCAAGTAGTACATGTATTATACTTAAATTCTTACCAATGACCAAACAACTCATCACCATGCTCATCATATTTTAGTTATCTTCATCGTATTAAGCGAAGCATTATTAGGTCTTCAAGACAAAGTCGTGAGACCTATTGTTTTTATCCGATTTCTTCAAGTTCTTCTTATTATTATTATTATTATTATTTGTACAATTTTTGTGAGATATCTACAGCTCAAACCGCTTGTTCAAATTCGCCCAAACTTGACATGCAGGTACCCCTTACCCTGGAATCGATAAACTAAGCTTTTGGGCATAATCGGCTCGTACATTAAAGGTCCAGTTCGAATCCAAAGTCAAAAATTTAACATTGCTTTTTTTTTCAAAATGCACTTAGAGACTTGAAATTTTTTTTAAAAGAAGCGCAATGAAAAATAATGAAAAAAAGGAAATCAGGACAAATTCGTAGGTCACGTGCTTTGGCCGCCATCTTGCTTTTAGTGCATTTTCGACCCTTTCCGACCCCACCCACCTTTGACAATCTTCTTCTCTGAAGATACTTGCACTACAGAGCTGTAATTCATACTGAATGTAGCTGAAGCATTGTAGTTTAAAATCTTTTCTTTTAAAGTACTTAACTACAATACTTTTTGTGCTGTGACCTTTCAAAGTTGACCAAAATCTCAAAATCGCAAACTTCAAGGGCAGATAACTAAAAAACCAGACCTTAGAACTTAATGATTTTTGCATGACAGTTAGACATGAGCAAGGTCTTCAAGATAAAAGAATAAAATCGCTCGCGAACAGTCACTTCCGGTCAGGAGGAAGGGTCAAACTTTGCATATTAAAAAGTGATGTTTTGGTCGGTATGGTTTAAACCTCTTTAACAAACATGCATGTGAAGGTCAAACATGCATGTGAAGGTCAAACAGTATGTCAAGGTCAAACAGGAATCTTGAAGACCTAAGTACTGCCGCGGCAGTCCTAGTCTTTAACATTGTAATTGTTAAAGAAGGCTTATTATTGAATTAAAAACTCCATACTCAGGGGCAAAGGAAATGACATCATCGTAAGCGTACAAGGGGTTAGCCTACGAGTGATAATTACGCCTAAATGAGGTTTACTTCAAGTTATCAGATGACAACTTACCGTAGTTAGAAAAAATTAACTAAATTGTAGTTTTGACAATTCAAGGACTTTACAAGTTACAAAATTGAAGAAGGAAAGGTTGTTCAAGTTAAGAATGTTTTAAGATGAATATCAATCACATTTCTAAATTGTACACCTTTTTAATTTAAATTCCAAACTTTCTAACAAAATAAACCAACATTTTATGAACAGCTGTTTCAGAACTAGTGTATTTTAATCAAACATACAAATTCCATTATGTGATGTTTAGATTGTGAGTATTAACAGCATGTCCTTATTGCATAGATTAAGTATATATTTTCTACTCTCCTGCGTTGGTATTGTTTCTTTTTCCTCTGAGTATATGGAAGTTTTAATCATATTACTGTTAACAGACAAACCATTTTTTTAGGACACAATTTATAATCTATATATTATAATTATTGTAGAAGTACACACCGCTTGTGGAGTAGGTCTCGCTCTTTAGTCGTATCGTCATCTGATTGTAAATGACTTAGTCAAAGTTCTGTTGAACACTGTACTTCGAAGAAATATGTATATAAACGGTTATCTATAAACAGGTTTTGGAATGAAACCATTTGACATGACACACCTCTAAAGGGGCAATGGCACGTTTTAGCAGGGCATTTACCTTTACGTTTAAAAGAAGAATATGTTGAAATTTGGTTTGACATTTACCTCCAACATACCATAAGGTGATGTCAGTAAAACGAAAATAAATTATTCAAATTGAAAGACAATGTATTTAAACTAAGCGAAGCAGTAATAAATCAAATATATAATGTAAAGTTCAGCAACGCGTTTCCTTTTTCTTACCCAAAATGAATTACATGTGTTCATACAAAAATGACCGTCAATGAAGATTATGTTAATCATTATGATTTGTTCTCTGACCATGGGTGATTGATTTGTGTTATCTAAATAATTTATTTAGCATTAACTTCCAATTATCAGAGAAAAGTTGAAAATATAAAATTTTCACAAAAGTGCTAATTTTTTGGAGAAAGATTTTATTAATTATGTTTGGCGGAACACAGTCATCCCATCAAGATAAACTATGGCTACTTTAGTAATTGAACAAATACTACTTCCTAATTATGGACAGCCCGTGGTTATAATGAAAAGATACTGCGAATGATAAATATATACTGCGAATGATAAATATACTGGGTTATTGTGATAATGGCAGATAATGGATAATAGGTTAATGACAAAGCAACACAATTTTATTTAGAAGTACAATGAACATTGTACAAAAATCTTAAAGGCCATTTTATTTACCACTGAAATTGTTTTTTTCGGATGTGTATAAATCACTTGCGAGTTAAGATAATATACAATACAATTCTAACGTAGCTTTTGTTTTTTAAACGTTATTACTAGATCATCTGTGTGCAAAGTACATTTAACGAGTTCTTCCTTTTTCATACATAGAGATTAATTTACATATTGCTTAAGTGGTACGACATGATACAGAGAAAAACGGGATTTAATCACGTGAGATTACTTCAATAACTGCAACTTTCCACATGTTATTATCGTAAATCGTGGTATATTCAAGATAGAACGAACGCTTAATGGCTGATAGGTGCAATAAGTGAAAATCCGTCTCCAAATTGCTTATTTCCCAGGCATTTATGACCTATTAGTTATTTTAATATTGACAAGACACTTTATATACGCTATGAAAGCCAAATAATTGGATTACCAACTGCAGTTACAATTTTCTCAAATTCCTTTTTAATTTTAATTATTGTTTAAAGCTATAAAAAAGAAACATACTAACAACATTAAAATAGTTTCCTAATATAGTGAACATTAAAAATAGAGGAATTCGTTTACACAGTGAATGAAAACAGTACCTTTAATATACTATTTACAACTTTTGCCTCGTTTAAGAGGTTAAACAAGCCCCAAATCAACTAAATCATTTAAAGGATATCAGTTGATGTCATAATGTCAAGATAATCTCTCACAAGAAGTAATCGGAGATTCTGTGTCAAATTCCTATTTTTAAAAAGATGTTATGGTAAATTTGATAACGCAGCAACATCAAATATTATCGTTAATGAAAATTGAAAAGACTTCCCTGAGGTTTCATTTACAATGATCGTTGACATCGTAGACAGGATATGTCAACGCTTTTTCCTAAAGAAAGAGGAGTTATCTACAATCGATAACCTGTTAAATAACAGTATATGAATTATCTATAACTCGAAAGAGTTTGTAGAAGAAATGATAAAACATTAGTGTTAAGATATGGGAGTGAACATTGTATATCAGTCACTAACTGCCCTCCATCTTCCTACGCAGAGCCTAAAAGGCCAGTTTCCAAACTGTCATTTTATGCCTTGCTGCATAGCCTTGAGTTTTCTGTGCTTGCTCTCTACTCTGTAGGGGCACTATAGCAGCACAGAAAAGTAAAGTCTCTGCAGCAAGGCATAAAATGACAGTTTGGAAACTGGCCTTTTAGGCTCTGCGTAGGAAGATGACTGCCCTCGTGCAGTCATACATGCATTGAATAAACATTTCAAGCCAAAACATATTTCTGCAGGCGATATAGATATATAACACCTTCTGTTTTTATAATGCACTTGATGTTCAATACAAATACAAATGTTTTTACTTCCTCTCAAACGTTAGTATTGTTTAGCGATAATGGATCAATGCACTGACTATCAGAACCCTTCGTTGGCATTCTGAGTGAAGCGGTCATATATCCTTTGTGTCTGGCTTCATTCTCTCCCCACAGAGGCAGATCAAGTCATGTTGATTTAGCCTCTGTTATATTACGCCGACTTTGTGTGATAGAATAGGAGATGCCTGATTGGAGGCAATCGAAGTATGTTGTGCAATCAGCGACGCTGTTCTTAAATCTTCGTTTTGGCTACTGAATCAAGGCAAAGGCATTGTGATTTGAACCACCCTTTCCATGAAAGAAGCGTTGTCATTTGATAAAGAAATTCAAATGGATTGTAATGCGGGGTTTTTTTCCGCTAGGGGAAACTGCAGGAACCCACGGATTTCGGCGTAATAGAACAGAGGCTAATTCAAAATGACTTGATCTGCCTCTTTGGGGAGAGAATGGTCTGGCTCGTGTCGTGGGTTTCATTATCTACCCAAAAAGACAAGTATTGTAACAACGTAACTTACTAGGGTTAACATTTGTCTAGATTTGAAAGTTTTGGTTGCAAATGTCACTATTAGGGAGATAATTTATATTCACAAATTGTTTGCATTACTTAAGAGATATGTAAAAAATATCTTCAAAGCATTTGAAGGTCTTAATTGGCTTTGTGACAACATCATGTATTTCACCTATGTAGGGTTGCTTGTGCTAAACGTTTTCAAAAATGACTCTTTAACATGACTTCATTTATATAAATTCTGTATCAAACGCTAGTAATTGTCGGACCACATGAACTTTCCATGACTTAAATGTCATACAAAAGATCAAAAGATTTCTAAATGAGTTCCTTAAGGAAACTATACATTGTACAGAGAGCTACCATCAAGATACATACCGCCTGCAAACATTTTTGATTGTGGCTGTGGTTAAAATGTCATGTCAAATATGGTTGTAGACAAGCCATCCCACGGTTTTTATTAAACGTTTTTTTAACTCACCTAAGACAAATCGTTAGCTGTCAACGTGTCAAATGTGGCTGAATGTTGTAAATGTCTGTTTTGAATGACCCGATTGGGTCACTGGAAGTAATTTTTATGGGTGGTTTCAAATAGCTCATGAAGACAAGTTATGTATTGATGAATTTCATTATCGCGTTTGATAAATAAATATTTGTAACCGTTCATGATTCTTGATTTGAAGAGTTATTCTAACTTCAAATTGGGCAATGTCGTAATGCATGCCCCCAACCCATTTTAGTTGTCGACATCGTTTAAGTAACAAATACAGTTTTAAACTCAGCGGCAAGTAACTGATGTACATCTCACTTAATCCGAGTACAATCAACCACAAAATTAATAGTTTTAAATAAAATTTCAATTTTCGATAACCTTCCAAGGGCCCCTTCAATGTTTTATGAATGAAGTTTGTAGTACTATGAATGGTGTGCGAGCACGTGCTTCTTGCATGTCAAAGCGCGAGGCACGTGCTTCTAGCGTGTCAAAGCGCAAGGCACGAAGTAAATATTTTTGGCTTGCAGACTTCGTGTAATCCACAGGTTGTCCATTTCTGTTTCGATTTTGAAGGTAGAAAACGCGTTATTAGAGTCCTTATAGACAGCTATATTTTGACAGTGGAATTCTACTTATGAAACGTTTCTCTTTGATTTCTAATAAAAAGGTACTTTAATCATTCCCATAACAAGTTTAGCCCAAAAAAATATTATCTTATCTATGAAATAAATTGATTATGTATCATTATCAAATTATTTTAGATAGTTCTAGATTTATTTTCATAACATAACAAAAGTGTTGGTGCAACACAAATCATATAATGTTAATTTCTTGGTATCGTTTTTTTCTAGTGCAAACTAAAGTCTACAGTGTTATTAGGTGATTTTTATATTTTGATTCACGCAAAATGTGTAAGTACATGTATTATGATTGTTTTCCAGCTTGTTTTATTTGATTATTGATTCTTTCAGATCACTTCTTTGTCTATGTTGTTGATTGATTGTTTTAAACCTTGTGTAGGAAAGGTTTACAAAGGTGTCCTTGCCTCAGATGTCAGGACTCTTTGGCCTAAGAGTTCCCGATATCGATAATGAACAAGATACTTTTATGAATGGTTGCCATGGACGACGAGGTCTAAGTTGGATGTAAAAGAAAGTTATCACTTTCAAGAACAAATATGTTATATAAATATGGACAGTAAAAATCACATTCAAAGCACTTTGAAATACAATACAGGTGTCATTACTGTGAAGTTTAAAGGGTTGAAATAATATTCAATAGAATGAAGGCACGTTGTGTCAGTTTTGTAACAATGCACTTACAAAGTTACACATGTAAGAACATAATTCTTTTAGATAATCATATGCAAACCGCTTGCGCGTGTTGAATCGATCAGAAGTGTGAAATTCTGAGTGACATCTGATGACTTTATGGACATGGTGGATTTCTTTCATGCTCAGTTTATTTTTACAAAAGTAAATGAAACAGAGGATATGCAACAACTGCTGTAAATGACCTGTATCCGGTTCAAGTATTTCAGCGACTGCGATGCTTACATAATAGGAAACATAATTGTTTACAATATGTCGGTTTTTTTTGTCAAAGCGAGGCCTGTGAACAATGTGCGTCTTTCATTTTCACGACAAACATTTTAGAAATATATAAAAAAGGTATTATAATTTTCAATGGCAAACGAATTGCAGTCAAGTTTAATTGTGTAATGTATAGATACTCAATTACAAATTCACATGTGTTTTTAGGTAATGATAAAGGATTATATGTGAATAGGTCTATATCCAGGTATGCTGGTATTTGTTCAAAGAGCTACATGTTCTTGCATCATTACCCTAAAGGATTTGTTCTGTCTGGGCTACGTCGTAGGACAAATATCCTGTTTCAAGTACAAAGTTTCACAGCTAGGGAGACTAATCGCAATTTGGATGAGTTTCCTTGCAAAGGGACACAACAATTTAAGAGACAGTAGCACGTTTTAGGGGGAATGTAAGGAAATGTCAGGAAAATGAAAATAAATGATTCTAATTGAAAGACAATCTATTTAAACTAATGAAGCAGTGATGAATCAAATATTTGATGTCAAGTTCAGCCATACTATTCCCTTTTCTTACACAAAATGAATTAAAGGTGTTCACACAAAAATGACATCCAATGGACTTTATGTAAAAATTTATAATTTGTTCTCTGACAATGGATGATTGAAATGTGTAATATGATTTTTGACACTATCCAAATTATACATATAGCATCAACGTACCAGTCACACCAGTCACTTCATTTTATAAAATTTAAAAAAAAATTGCTGCTGCCCCTCTAATGAGACCAGGGTCACACATTATTAGTGTCAACAGTGGGGTTTGTGTGGTACTTTGACGAAGGAAAGCAGCATGCACCACTGTACTTCCGCCTGATTGCCGCATCTCCCCGACTCGGCGTTTACACACGCATCTTTAAAATCGTATGATTTGTACTTGCTTAAAGGGGCAGTAGCACAATTTTAGGGGAATAATAGGTGATGTCAGGAAAATGAAAATTAAGGTTCCGATTGAACGACAATGTATTTAAACTAAATTGAGCAGCAATAATTCAAATATATAACGAAACGTTTAGCCATGCGATTGCTTTTTCTTATACAAATTGAATTCAAGGTGTCCACACAAAATGGCCGCCAATGGATTTTATGTGAATCTTCATACTTTGTCCGCTGACTATGAATGATTGGCTTGTGTAATGAGATTTTTGACACTTTCAAAATAATACATTTAGCATTAACGTACAATTATCAGTGAAAATTTTTAAATATAAAATTATCAAAAAACGTGCTACTGCCCCTTAAATATCATTCAATAAATTAAAAAACAATTTAAAGTTTTGTCAACTCTACTTAGGGTGTCAGGAAAATCCATACACTTTGGTACATTAATCCACGGCGATGACGTCCCTCCATTGTGACATTTTAGGAATTGATTGCTGTTCCGTTCATAGCATTCTGTTCCACTAGAGGCAGATCAAATCATGTTGATTTAGCCTCTGTTCTATTACGACAAGTTTGTGGAACAAATGGGAGCCAAAATTAGTTGTGCAATCAGCGACGCTGTTCTTAAATAATCATTATGGCTACTGAAACAAGGCAAAGGCATTGTGATATGAACCACCCTTTCCATGCGAGAAGCCTTGTCATTTGATAAACAAATTCAAATGGATTGAGATGAAAGTTTTTTTCCGCCAGGGGAAACTGCCGGAACCCACGGATTTCGGCGTAATAGAACAGAGGCTAAATCAACATGACTTGATCTGCCGCCTCTGTGGGGAGAGAATGCGTTCATAGGGGTGTTAGGTTTTTACATTTCATTAAATAATATAGAAACTAATCAGAACCTCTTAAACAAAAAAGTAAACTTCTGAAACTACTTAAGTCTACAGTTGTAGATTTGAAAATGCATTACTCCGATTAATATCTTGGCGCTTTTATCAAAGGGTTTACACAGGCCAGATTGTCAGTGTTAAAACCTGTAAATTTCATTCAGCTCATGGGTAGCACGTGTAATGTAGGGTATTGATTGTCATTCCAATCCCGATCATGAAAGGATGGTAAATCAACAGAGGTTCTTTTCCGTATCCGATAAGTGTGCACTGAAAACTGCATAATTTTATTAACCAAAATTTTTATATGAAATTCAAAACAATAGTTTCAATTTTTTTGAAGTTTCTTATTATTAAAGATGGTGAAAAAAATCGGAGTTTTGGATTCGTGACAAACTATCCAGGACTCCGAATGCTTCTCCATTGCACAATGCAGCAATGACATGTAAATTTACGGTTCAGCTTGTCTAAATGTCAGTAGCTGTCATTTATTTATTAGTGTGTTTGAAAGATGTGAAAACTAGTATTCGTGTAAATTAGAAAATCCATTTTGGCTTCCACAATACATAAAGACGTGATTGTTTTTAATTAAAAGTAAAAAATTTTATAGTCTGATTTTATCATAATCGAACTTCATTAGCGTTGTTTCAACTCGTAAGGAAACAACTTACAAGAAAAACAAAACCACAGAATGTCACTTAAACTGTAAAACTAAATGATAAAGTTTTAAAAAAGAATTTATTAACTTATTGACGTCAAGAACATTTCAATTAACACTCAATTTATGAAACATTAAAGGTCGACATATTTACAGCTTCATCTCTAGACGCAACCTTATCCAGAGGCTGTTAATTGATTGAGTTCCCTTTTACTTTCGATGAAAACAATGTTTCAAGAGAAAAACATCCAGACAACTTTCTCATCAATTTCTTCAAACTTAGCGAATTTAAACGTTTCTTTGTTGACATATCCTAAATCCGTTTAAATACATTTGAGTTTAAAAAGATCTGTTTGAATGTACAGATAATACGTTTCGAAAAGATCCTTAAACTTGTTCAATATCTTCATAAAAAGAGTCCAGACCTACAATGTGCAAGCTTTCGCTGGATTGAAGTTTTATGTGCTTGTTGTTACAGTCCAGCTTAAAGGGGCAGTAGCACGTTTTTTGATAATTTTATATTTCAAATATTTCATTGATAATTGTAAGTTAATGCTAAATGTTTTAATTTAACAGTGTCAACAATTACATTATACAAGCCAATCATCCATAGTGATAGATCAAAGTATAGAGATTCACATAAAATTCATTGGCGGCCATTTTGTGTGAACACCTTTAATTCATTTTGTGTAAGAAAAAGGAATCGCATGGCTAAACTTTGCGTTACATATTTGAATTAGTACTGCCTCATTTAGTTTAAATACATTATCTTTAAATTGGAACCATTAATTTTCATATTCCTGACATCACCTTATCTTCTCCCTTAAAACGTGCTACTGCCCCTTTAAGTTGCCTTTTCTAAAGCACGGCCATTAAAGGAAAGGTTCTTCGGAATTGTTTTACTAAGACATGAATATAATTAAGTTGTTATCTTCAATGACATTATGTATACTTGCACTTAGTAACATCGTAATATTATTTACAGGAATCACTAAAAAAGTTCTAAATAATGACTTTTCTTTCCTTTGTGACCTGTGGTACTGATGAGGAAAAGGGTGTGAATATGTTTGAATGATATCAACAAGAAAAAGGGATATATACATATATGGATCATAATGCCATGATATTACATTAAAGAAATAAAGTAGCCCTAACCATCATATGTTTTGCAATACAGAATAGTTTTGTCCTGAACTATTATTGCTAAACTATAATAGTTCAGGGCAAAATATACTTTATTGCAAAACTTTTGCAATAAAGAATAGTTTTGTCCTGAACTATTATAGCTTAACTATAATAGTTCAGGGCAAAATATACTTTATTGCAAAACACATGATGGTTAGAGCTACTCTATTACTTTTCTAGTACGTCGATTTTAGTACGCGTTTAAGTTATTACTATTCCAAATATAAACATATTTTGTAAATCACACCCAGCCTCAAATTGAAAATCCTCTATCACATATCTAGTGACGTCATAGTTGATTGTTATTGACGTCATTCAAAAACTTTACTTTGTTGCGGAATAAAGGTTGGGCTGCGCCTTTGATCTTTACGGGAACAATACTATAATTTGAGATAACTGCTCCGGAAATATATA
This sequence comes from Steromphala cineraria, assembly GCA_916613615.1. Classification (NCBI taxonomy): domain Eukaryota; kingdom Metazoa; phylum Mollusca; class Gastropoda; order Trochida; family Trochidae; genus Steromphala; species Steromphala cineraria. Next base: position 11,190,706 of record OU744729.1, read on the forward strand.
TTTAAAGGTCAAAGTGAGAAAACTAAGTCAACCTGACCTGGACGACCTGACCTGACCTGACCTGGACGAGATAATCATTCAAGGATGTTCTTAAAATATAAATGTAGTAGGCACTTATCAAATATTATATCTTCGGTAAGGAATACCTGATAATGTGATAAACAGGTAATTCGATAAAAGCTTTACATATTGTCTCGAAATATCAGTAGATAAAATGTCTCTTCATGCCTACTCAGAAAATTATCATTAACTTTCTATTAAGACATTTGTTTGAACAACATGAACTAAAAAGATCGGTTGTTTGTGTCATAAGGGTCATTTAAATAGTACTAATGTAAACTTCTTACATTTATTTTTCGATCATCATTATTTTGTCACTTCAAGGGGCAGTAGCACCTTTTTAGTGGGAATATAAGATGATTTCAAGTAATTTAAGATATTTGGTTCCAATTCAAAGACTATGTATTTGATCTAAATGAAGAAGTAACAAATCAAATATGTAATGTTAATAACGTCCACGCACTTACCTTTTCTTACAAAAATAATGAATTAAAGGTGTTCACACAAAAATGGCCGTCAAATGGACTTTATGTGAATGTATATCTTGTTCTCTGACTATAGATGATTGGTTTGTGTAATGAGATTTTTGACACTATCCAAATAAATAAATTCAGCATTAACGTTCAATTATCAGTGAACAAAATTAAATATAAAATTGTCGTTATTGAAGGGACATCTTTATATAATGCTTAAAAAATGGGATCGTTGAAGCCCTAAAAAATTCGGCTAATGATATTATTTAAGTTATCATTATCATATCATGTGTCACTTATAATTTTATAACATGGTTATAAACTGGTTTCATCAATCTCTCGATATTGTATCGCGCAGTATCTACAGAACATTAAAATAGACTTATCCTTTCAAAGCAATGATAGTATCGATTTGAAACATGCATAGCAATCATTACAAATAAATGAAATTTCTGAAGCCACAAAAAAACTATTGATCGTTTCAAACATGTCGACGTTTTGTTACGTCAATATCGTTTCTTTAGTTTACAAGTCAATATTTGTTTGTCATTTCCGATAAGGTTGTGTTCTTGTTTATGCAAGTACGAAATCAGTTCTTAAATTTATCATACTGAAAAATTAGTTCACAAAACAATTTATGTTTGTTAATATCAAGATAACACTCGAATTTTAAAATCTCTCGTTCAGTATTGCTTCTTATACATCTTGATTAAATGCACACATTAATTTCACTGTAGCGTATCCACAACGAGAATTTAAAAAGACTTAGAGATTAATCTTTGTATCTTAAACTCAAGAACAGTTTCAAATGTCGCTGTTGAGCATTGTTCTCTTGATCACTCGTTGCAATACAATTATGGGATCATTTTTCTTATTGGTGATAAATTGTTCAAAATGAAATTAATGATTGCATTGTTGAACGATTCGGTAACCTGCTGCCATAAAAGAATCCAGCAATTATCACCCACGATTGTACTGGATAACTTTCACGCGTGGGTTAAGACCAGGAATAGCTCGACCAGATAACCTTGCTGTCACTAGGGCTACCACAATTATTGGACAACAGGTATAGAAGCGAGACAAGCTCATATACCCCCACCACAGGACTCATTACCTTATCGTGGTGTGGTGGTTTGTATGCTTCGGAGACCCCGAGAGCTACGCCAGCTGGAGCTTACATGCTCCTGGTAGGGTTACCCAAGCTGGACAGGTCGACGGGTAGAAGCCACAGCAAATCTGAGTCCTTCGAAAACCTGCTTTCTATCTCTCACTATGCCTCTCTTTCCGTCTTTTCTTTCATCATTACGATCCCTATCTCCCTGATCTGTCTATTCTCTTTTGGATGGCAACATCCACATGTTAAATAGCTGAACAATTGCTGAACCCCAACTAACTCAAATATTCACTTTGAAAACCTTTGTTTCATTTCTTGAATGCTTTCATGCTACCAGCTACAATGTATAGTAAAATGAAATAAAAATCTTAGGCACTGTTTTCAACAAAAAGTGAGCGTGGCTCACTAATACCCCGACCGTTCATCCATAACCAACTAAATCACTGCTTACTTCCCCAAAACTAGATATACCGTTATCCAGACCATTAATAGACATCCATATCACAGAATTTGACACCCACTAAAAAAGAATTGAAAAGAAGTTTCAGAATTCTGCAATCGGTCAGACAAATTCTGATCTTGGAAAATAGCTCAGTACAAGACAATTGGTGAAAAATTAAAAAGTGCTTATTATATGGCACTGCACCCCTCACACCAGGGTAATAATAATGATGATGATGATAATGAGTATTTTAATAGCACTTTATCTATACACAACGGTCATGGTTATTATGGTTGACGTGATTTGTATGTTTCGTGAAGCTAGCATATCCTATTTAGGAGACAATTTTAGGAAAAAGGATATTGTCATAGTCACAGTTTTGGTCATGTTTCCATGGAGCCGCAATCATATAATTCTTTAGTAAATAGTTGGTCTAATGTTCCAATAGGCACGTCTAGGAAGTATGGTTAATAATGGTTTAAAGTGTGGATGTCAAATATAGGAGATATGCTCCGGACCAATTTCTTGGAAGGACGGGCAGACGGATAGACTGAACGCTACTTATATGTGCTGTGGGGCGGGGATATAACTATAGATAGGCAACTGATAAGTAATATATCACTGTTGCGTTGGCGTTGAAATAATAATTCACTATATTGATGGCGTTGAAATCAAGGGATCGTCTACAAAAAATATCTTTTGGAATGATGAGGCCTTTAATGAAGCAGTGTGTTATGTAGAGTCCAGAAGCGACGCATTCCCTCCCCACAGAGGCAGATCAAATCATGAAATGTTGATATAGCCTCTGTTCTATTACGCCGACATTTTGGGATAGAATAGGAGATGCCTGATTGGAGGAATCAACTTTGATTGCCTCCAATGTGCAAACAGTGACGCTGTTCTAAAATCACCGTTTGGCTACTGTATTAAAGTTCACATAACCGCACACATATTTCACTTTTTTCGTTGGAATATAGAAAGTCTGATTACAATATTGTATAGTGCGTTAAAGGTCGCTACTCAAATATGTTTAGTTTGGTAATGAAAGCCGTTTTTGAAAGCCACTTTTGATGGGCCGCTTAGACCTATCTGACAACAAACAAGTGAATGCATGACTGGTCACGCCCCCATTTTGTGACATAAACAGAATCAGCCTCGTTATCTATACATCTATCGTAACGATTCCACAGGAGAAAAAACCTAATAATTAACGATTTTCAGAAAATGTTTTCCACTCAGATAAATCATTTGACGACGTAACACTACTAAGCATTTGGTGTAAAATAGATATCCACATCAATGGTAATTAAACAATGAAATAATGATGCGTTAATCTGTATAGTCTGTTTATTACGTCACACCCGCGCGAGTTTTATGGCCCCTTACCCATGTGGGTTTTTCACAGGTTTATATCTTTTATCATTGTATGTATGCATATAAAACATGTATGTATGTATGTATGTATGTATGTATGTATATATGTAAGTATGTACTCATGTATGTATGTAATGTATGTATGTGTGTGTGTCTGTCTGTCTGTCTGTCTGTCTGTTTATCTGCCTGTCTTTCTCTCTGTTTTGGATTAATGAGATGTGTATGCATGTAGGTATTTCTGCAGTTTGTATGTTTGCAGGATGAACGATATGTGTTTTATAGTTTAAAGTCTGTCTGTCTGTCTGGTCTTTGGCGTAGGTGCATTCATATGTATGTATTTTAGTATGTGTGCATGTATAATGTGCTATTGTATGGATGTGTGCGTATATGTGTGTAATGTATACATGTATGTATATACTAATATACTAATGTACTAATGTATGAGTATGTGTATGTATGTGATGTAGGCAGGTACTAATGCACTAATGTACTAATGTGTGGGTATGTGCGTATATGTATGTATTGTACACATGTACTAATGTACTAATGTACTAATGTATGAATGTTAGTATGTATGTATGTGCTAACATACTAATGTACTAACGTAGGGGTGCATATAGGTATGTAATGTATGTAATGTGTCAAGGTGATTTTTATTGTGCGATTTTACTTGTGTGATTTTATAATATGTATTTTATACTTGGTGTCTTTTAGGCCTCATGAGGCCTGGTTGTTGATAAAATTTTATCTATGTGTAAATAATGTATAATCTGTAACAACATGACACAGAAATAAACTATTCTATTATTATTATAATTACGCTGTCAAAATGAAAGGCTGATTAAAGGTGTTTATTGGACAAATTAACAAAAATTAAGTCCAGCTTTTATTTTTTTGAAAAATCTTTGAACGAAAATCGAGAAGTGGTAAGGTCGAGGTTAGTTGATGTTTAAGGCAAAAGCATTGTGATATGAACCACCCATTCCATGCGAGAAGCGTTTTCATTTGAAAAAATTCTAATTGATTGTGGTGCAATTTTTCCCGCTAGGGGAAATTGCCGGAACCCACGGATTTCGGCGTAATAAAACAGAGGCTGTATCAACATTGATCATTGTATCAACTTGATCTTCCTTTGTGGGGTGAGAATGAAGTTGACGATGTCTGTAAGGTTATACTTAAGAACAAGCGATTAAAAGACAAATGATTTTAGGACAGCGTCACTATATGTAATTGCACATCTTACTTTGATTGCATCCACGCATCTCCCATTTTATCCCATAAACTCGGATAATGAACAAACTGCGGTTAAAACGATGTATACGTAATGGCCAGCAATTAATCACTTCAATCTGATGAAATATCTGTAGGATATTGTAGGTTTTCCCTTACATAACCATTTCTCAATTTTCTGCTGAGAGACAGACGTTGTTTTGCATCAGAACAAAAAAATAACAATAAATAATTTATTAGTTTATTTCTATTTCCTTATTGTAACATCCTGTAACACTAGAACTAGGTGCTAAGAAATGCATTCTAGATGTGATTAATATCCGGCTGTAAATCGGAGAAAAACATTGATGCATGCTTGCTGGTAATTGGGTCAATATCCCTCCCCAGCTTTATATAAATGAACTAACCCTAGTGAAATAAGTTCATGTTCAACTTTAATTACTTTTATTTCCCGTTTAGACCTCAGGGTATCGTTTACAGTCTTTTATCTGAACTGAACAATTGAAAAGGAAATAGAGGCAATTCAACAGTCATCAAATTGTAGGAACCTCATATGCAATTTTCCTGTCAAATTTGATGCGTGCATCTAACAGTAAATACATAACTTAACTTTGCATAAATAGTATATGGATATTATATGAAAAATCATAAGGAGGGCTTAAATAAATTCAAAGACTGCAAGTAGCGTCATGGTCGAACTATACCTCCCGTTAATGGTCACAATGTGTATTTATTCTATATATCTTATCCATAATCATGGTTTTCTGTCATTGTGTAGATTTCATATTATCACATTGCGGATGCATATGTCAGACCAAAAGTAACACATTATTTCAAGAAAAGGAGTGAGTGAGATGGTGTTTAACGTGTTTTGAACAATATTTCAGTTATTAAACACGTGGATGTTGCCATCCAAAAGAGAGAAGACAGATCAGGGAGAAAGGGATCGAAAGGATGAGGGGAAAGACGGAAAGAAAGGCATAGTAAGAGATAGAAAGCAGGTTTGAGAAGGACTCAAATTTGGTCCAGCTTCTACCCGTCGACCTATCCAGCTTGGGTGACCCTACCAGTAGCATGTAAGCTCCAGCTGGCATAGCTCTCGGGGTCGTCGAAGCACACAAACCACCACACCACGATAAGGTAATGAGTCCAGTGGTGGTCAAGAAAAGGAGGAAGGACACTGTTTTAGTCAAAATACTGAATACAAACATACATTACGTTCAGTGTTGGGAATAATTATTAGTGCAAAGTGACCAAAAATAAATAAAGCCTAATACAGAGATCTTAGCAAGTGTTCTTACAACTTTGTCATTTTAAGTCAAGTAATCAACAATAGTCAAGAACAAACCTTTTCTTTTGTATTTTGGATTAGTAAAACCTATTTCCGTCTTCTTCTCCATAACCAAAATGTGTAGAAAGCTGCAACCTTGTGTGCAGACGTGTGAGGATTATAATTTGTAAGTTTGGTGACTATGTGACCCCTAATAAGGGCCTCAGGTGCCACGCCCTTAAAAAATTGTTTCGTCTTCTTTCTCCATTCTTTTCCCACAGAGGCAGATCAAGTCATGTTGATGCCTCTGTTCTATTACGCCGAAATCCGTGGGTTCCGGCAGTTTCCCTGGCGGAAAAACTCATCACAATACATTTGAATTTCTTTATCAAATGCAAGGCTTCTCGCATGGAAAAGGTGGTTTATATCACAATACATTTGCCTTGTTTCAGTAGCCAAAATGATGATTTAAGAACAGCGTCGCTGATTGCACAACTAATTGTGATTGCCTCCAATCAGGCATCTCCCATTCTATCCCACAAACTCGGCGTAATATAACAGAGGCTAAATTAACATGACTTGATCTGCCTCTGTGGGGAGAGAATGCTTCTTCTCCAGTACGAAAAGTGCAGAAAGCAAAAGTTTTGTGTACAGACTCCTTGACTATCGGGGATTAAGTTGTATAGGTTTGATGACCCTGTGGCTGCTAATAAGGGCCAAAGGGGCCACACCCTTAAACATTATTTTCGTCATCCCCAGAACCAACAGGCGTAGAAAGCTGAATCCTTTAAACTGTTTTAAATGCTTTGGTGACCTTGGAAACCCTGTGGACCCTACTTAAACCTTTGTTCATCATCTTTTTCAGATGCACTAGACATAGAATGATGAAATACTGTGTAGAGAATCCATAGGTAATGGGGATTCTAATGCAATGATACAATTGGTGATCCTATGGCCCCAAGGCCCACAAATGCCCTAAATAGCCAATACGAGCTGTAGTTCATTCAGAATGTAGAACAATTATGAACATGAAAAAAGCAGACATCTGATAACTACTTCTTTATTTAGAAAGATCACCCGTGTGTCCGAGATTTGCCTATTCGTTAAGACAATCTACATGTATCAATTTGTCCGCATAAATAGTTTCACGGTAAGCGTACATTAACCCTAATCGAGTTCTTATTATAATGTTCTTAATCTGATTTTAAGCTTGCGAGGGTGTTTAATCCCAAGACAATGTAATTATTTGATTATTCGTGTCTGTCTTTTGTAAAGATTTGGTTACCTCTATTCGATTAACTGCGGCTATTTTAAATACACCTTGAGCAATGTCTGAACAAGACGGGTGCGTTTGTACGCTCCCAAACAAAATGATATTCGATTGTCGTAAATGTTGAGAGTCGTATATTATCCGAAACGTCTTTGACAATAGTTAAATGTAACCTCTCTTTGAGTGAGTGAGTTGGGGTTTTTCGTGTCGTCAGCAATATTTCAGCTGGATGTTGTAATTCAAAAGAGAAGACGATCGACAGGGTGAGGGAACAGACATAAAAAGCAAGAGGAAGACGGATGGTTTTAGAACGATTCAAAATTGGTCTGGCTTCTACCCGTTTACCAACTTTGGTCACCCTGCCTGGAGCAACAAGTGAAGAAGCGAGCAGAGCTCACATACCCCCGCTCCGCACTCAAAGAATTTAAATTAGTAAAAATGATAAACATTGGTTAAAGTTCTATGATTGTTGAGTATACAGTTTTAAAGATATGGTGTAAGTCATGTTTCCACTGAAAGCACAAAACTTAATTCATAAGTAGACATTACCATTAAAAGTGTACATCTAGGGATTATGGTTGATCTTTTCAAATTTGATATAGTTATCATGAATATTCTATGAGATGTGTTGAGGACATTATTTTTGTTGAGTCACTTCTTAAATCATTTCCCACCGAAACCAAGAAAATCCACATATTTTCTTAACCCGCAAAATGCATATCAAGCGATCATGATTGGCATGTGTAGAAACTCTTGTGAAGCTGAGATGAATATATTTCAGGAAATGTTATCGGACAAAGTAATTCATCATAGAATGAAGTTCTATATCGATGCAATCTAGTTAAAACTAGCTGTACTGTATACGTCCCCTAAGTCCTCACGTTACATCTAGCTACTAACCAACCTGGTCCGTGTCACGCCTGCGCGGAAATCAGCCAATGGAAAAAGAACTGGCTGATCTTATTGAATCGGGCACCGTTAGGATTTATATTGTATTTTACACATTATGAGCATAAATATCAATGATTTAATGTATGACTTATTGGACATAAACATTGCAGCTAGTTTTAACAAGATTGACCGATTCTAACAGCTTGTATTAACCAGATTGTCCGATTCAAAGGGATCAGCCAGTTCTTTTTTCATTGGCTGATTTCTGCGCATGCGTGACACGGACCAGATGGATTAGTAGCTAGATATAACGTGAGGACTTGAGGGCCATAAACATTACAGCTAGTTTTAACTATATTGATATCGATGGATACCGCAAAAAATAAGAATGCTCCGGACAAAGGATTTGGTCATAGTGTCACTGTTTTAGTCATGTTTCCATGGAAACTGCAAAAACAAAAACAATTTTCGGATCTAATCCTCAAAAGGCACATCTAGGGATCATGGTTGATAAGTTCAAGAAGTTTGGTGAAGGTAGCATGTATAATTTAGGAGATACATGTCTGCTCCGGACAAACAATTATGACATGGCTTGAAAAATCGCCGTTTGGATCTGGAAGCACGGGGTCTATAACTATAATTAATAAATCAATTTACAATATATAATTTAATTAATTTACATTTATTTACATATTTATAACAATAGAAATAAATATACACATTTGCTTATCACCAACGCTGTTTTTAAAGAATCAAATTAAGGTGGGCGATGAAAATCCAAAGTTTTGTTGACCGAGACTAGAAAGGGCGTCACTAACAGAATAATGCTGATTTGACAGATTGACATTAATAACGTATGTAACTGATGAGGGAGATAACAACATTATTATGTAAAACTCCTATTTCATAACATAAGTAGATACATATCGATACGCTTTGTATCAAATAATGTAACAATATGTAATTATCCATTTATAGCCAATTTTATTAAGTCTGGATTACATTTCAGGTCTCAAAATGGAAACAATTTGGACTGCTTAAATATAAAATGCATATTTTGAAGATCTGTACAAGTCGTCGGCTCTGAATATCGCATCACGTAACAAAAAAACCGAAAGGCAATCTCAAAATTAAAAAATCAACTAGTATTAGAGATACATGGTTTGGTATATTGTATCTAGCAAGAAAACTGAAAATGCAATATTTGTTTTATCTGATTTTATTGAGGATTATATTACCAAACATACGCAAGGACAAGATTAATGAAACCGAGATTTCTTAATAGACTGTTTCTAGTTGAAAGAGGTTTTCAACTGACTAGATTGTAAATACGTTTAGCAAAGGCTTGTATGATCTATTTTCAGTTATGAATATCCATGGAGATAGATAGATATTCTTTATTTCCTCCATTGAATGAAGATACAATTTGATATATGTTTACATGAAATACAGGTTAATGCAAGTGATTACAAACAATTTGAGAAAAAGTGTGTCCACTGGTTAACAGTTTTACAAACATTTATCATGATACAATCAATCCAAACATTATGGTCAAGGGATGAACAATATTCTGTTGGAAGTCCCCAAAGTAAGAAACATAAAGTCAATTCTTCATCGTTGTTCCAAACACTGGAGAACGTATTTACATCTAAAATATCAATATGTGACTCAATAAGTTGATCTCTCTGAAATCTTGTCTTCTCACAATACATAAAAACATGTTTCACAATATCATACACAAATGTACCACACACACACTCTTTTGATTGGATACGTAAAGTACTTATTTTCATCAGGTTAGCAATGCAATAAAATAATTCAGGTTTGAGAACAGAAATGTGCCAAAGTCTATGTACACCGAGATCCCGTACTGAAAGATATCTGTGTTGGTTTTCTCTTGCAGTTAAATCATTGAGAATAGATCTATTTTCTGCGTTATAAATGATTTTAGCAACACAGGTAATGATAGGTCGACGCGGTTGAGATTCCGAAATTGACGACCGGACAATTAAAAGCATTAGGATTAATGAGCATTTGCCTGTAAATATGTTTAAATATTTTTCAACAAATCGTAATTTACTTTCAACTTCACTTTTAAATTATTATTATTCATAGGAGTTTCTTTTTAAGGTAGTTTCTCTTTTCAAGTGAATACCATAAATGATGTTATCGCCATTCCTACATTCCTTGAACTTAATTTTTTTACATGAAATCAAATATTCGCCATTTTTTTTAATTGTCCCTGCCATGAAAAATTCGTCGATAGATTACTCCGATTAATTTTTTTATTCGAATTGAAAAGGTATCAAAATGAGATTGAAAAAAAAAAATTCTAAACAAACGGCTTACAAAGGTTACACATATAATAGCGTCAGTTCCTTATATCAAAAGTGTCCGAAGATCAGGCATTCTCTCCCCACAGAGGCAGATCAAGTCATGCTGATTTAGCCTCTGTTCTATTACGCCGAAATCCGGTGGTTCCGCCATTTTCCCCTGGCGGAAAAACTTTCATCTCAATACATTTGAATTTCTTTATCAAATGACAAGGCTTCTCCCATGGAAAGGGTGGCTCATAGCCTTTGTCTCGTTTCAGTAGCAAAAATGAACAGCGTCGCTGATTACTAATTTTGATTGCCTCCAATCAGGCATCTCCCATTCTATCCCACAAACTCGTCGTAATATAACAGAGGCTAAATCAACATGACTTGATCTGCCTCTGTGGGGAGAGAATGAAGATCAGGCGACCTCGATCAGTTTGCCCAAAATGAAGCAAAAATACATCAGATATTGACAACATCATGGGCTCATGGTAAACAAAAAGAGAATTATTTGAATTATTTATGAATTAATTTCATTCATCATTACTGTCGACACACATACATGAATTTGAATCAACTAATCAAGTTTGCGGAAATTGCACTTTAAAGAATAAAACCATCAAATTAACATAGCTTACGTCTTGATACCAAATATAGAAACTTAAAAATAGTTTACACACAACTACAATTGATGGAACATTTTCTAAGTATTTTTTATCCAATAGAATATTAACAAATATTAACACTGTTGTGGTTACCTAAATGATAAAAATCTGAACGATTGAGATTTATTTAGAAGACAACATCGAATTTTCACTTTCGTAATAAAGCACAAAGACGTCCTAATCAGTGAAAACCAAAGACGAAAATTGTTGCAAAGTGTGAACACACACTGAACAACGTACACGTGCTCTAAATATTTGTCCTCATGTTTGATACCCGATTATTGCATATGCATGCTTGGAACGATCAGCTGGAACATAGTAGTACTAGTAACTTCATTAATGCATTTTTAATGGGCCCAAGAAGGGTTGTGAAAATTGAAATATTCAGACATCTCTAAAATTTTGCTTCTTTTTTTACTTGGGCTAAGCGATATGTAAGATAGTTATTAGCACAGCGATTCCAAACTCGGAATGGACAATATGCACTCATATATCGTGTTCATATGTTGAGATAAACCTACATCTCAAATTTGAACGAAATCGGTCAAGAAATAAAGATTTTAGCGTAACCTATACCGATTATATACGTGTGTATTCTATACAATCGATATATGAGTGCATATTGTCCACTCCGAGTTTGGAATCCCTGTGGAGAAATCGGCCTTTCGGCATCGGACGGGCCTCACGGAGAAAATATCCTTGCATTTCAATTTCAATTTCAATTTCAAAAACAACTATTAATACTTGCTTGTAACATTTTTGGTCGAGTCTCAAAGTTTAAGACAGCTGACGGTACAATAGAAGTACGACTCTTTACATTCTCTTTCGTTGCATGAGAAAATCGTCTTAAGGTCTATAAATCTGTCGCGATGTAGATTTTATGTGTGGGTGAAACAAGCGTTTTTGCATTTGCGTTGAGGACAAAGTATGAAGATTCACATACAATCCATTGGCGGCCATTTTGTGTGAACACCTTTAATTCATTTTGTTTAAGAAAAAGGAATCGCATGGCTAAACTCTGACATCACCTTATATTCCCCCTATATATGGCTACTGCTCCTTTAAAGGCCTGAGAATGATAAGTTTCCTCACTATGTGACAGAAGTATTTTAAAATCTAAAAACAATTGATTTGTATTGAATTGTAAGAAACCGTTAAAGGGAATCAACAACCTAGCTTGTAAAACCTAATTGACCCTCGTTACTGAGAGCATCCAGATGGGTAAGGGGGGTCATGTGACACAAACTTGGTACTGGCTGTCAGCTGTACGCGGTTTGTTACCAAACTATTTCGTCCCTACCGAGCATTTACGACTCTATTGGGGCCCTGCTAATAAAACTCTGGTTAAAAGTTAAAAATTCGGGTTGCAGACCCCCTTTAACAGAGCGGATACATGTAATGTTGTCTGCCATAACCGTTTCATGAACCAGATGTTTTATGGCACTCTTTGTATACGGTGGTTATTTCAAAAAAGATGTTAGATGTTACATTTTGACAGTATTTTGTTTAAACTGACAAAGAAAACGAACTTTCCCTCTTCACTTGCTTTAGATATAAATTAAAGATATATTGATCAAATGAATTAAGATTTGTTAAGAAAATACACATGACTATAATTGCAATTTTGGACAAATTTTATACAAATTTAGAAGGAACAAGCTTATATCCTAATCTCAGTAGCTACAATGTAGCTACTGAGATTAGGATATAAGCTTGTTCCTTCTAAATTGTTGTTTTTGGGTAGACACAAGACATCATTTTTTTGCTGGTCGTGTGCAGCACAGGCCTGGATTATATGTTATCTAGTTGAGAGATTGGGGTTGGGAAAGCTATCAAATTCTTCAGAGCAATGTGCCATAATTACATTGACCTTGTGTTGATTTAGAAATGAAATTACAACGATTTGGTTAATTCAAATGGTTAATATACTTAACACTATTTCAAATCGATAACATTAAAGATATTTTAAACTAAATTTATGATCTTTATCTGCAATTGGCATATTATTATCTTTATTAATCTGTATTCTGAACTTTTATCTACTAAGGGGTATACAGTTAAACAAATAAAAGCACCATTGTCACATTATCTCTTATTAATTAAGCCTCATAAGGAGAAAGAGATCACACATCAAACACCATTGATATTTGGATTGAAAGTAATAACGTCCATAAAATACTTCAATAAACTGTTGATATTAAAGCATCATGATCTGGTTTCTATAGAGTAATATGAACATTATTACATCTAGCCTTGAGTTGAAAAGTCATTGCCATAATAACATAACTGTAACAGTATCGCCATATCATCAAACTACGGTGCCATATTAGTGCCATCTAGGTTTTTTTTATTTTCATCATTACATTTCAAGAAAAAGCTTGAATGTCAAGATATTTTGTTAAAATTTGAAGATTTCTTAAATGAAATTTCAGGAATATTTAAGTGAAAAATATATAATAATATATAAACTATTTGTAAGCATACACTTGAGTAAAAATCTGGAAATAAATGAATGGTATTGACAAATCAAATATACAGGTTTTCTTTAAAGGGGCAGTAGCACGTTTTTTGATAATTTTGTATTTCATAATTTTCACTGATAATTGAACGTTGATGCTAAATGTATTATTTTGATAGCTTGAAATATCTCATAAGACGAACCAATTATCCATAGTCAGAGGATAAAGTATGAAGATTCATCTAAAATCCATGGGAGGCCATTTTGTGTGAACACCTTTAATTCATTTTGTGTTTTAGAAAAAGGAATCGCATGGCTAAAGTTTACATTATATATTTGACTTACTTCTGCTCCATTTAGTTTAAATGCATTGTCTTTCAATTGAAACCATTAATTTTCACTTTCCCGACACCACCTCATATTCCCCCTAAAACGTGCTACTGCCCCTTTAATACAAAAAGGAGATGCTGTATACCAAACATTGCCAAACGGAGTAATGACGACTACTTCATCGACTACTATTATAATTTAAATATAGACTCTACATAATCTATTTATTGGCCGTGTAATTATGTTTAAGGGCTGAATATGGAAGTAGCAACTGTTACTGACTTCTTAACTATATAGGGTATGCAATATCTAACTGCAGTCTACATACAATGTATATCGCATACATATATCGTATGTAATGTATTTAACTGTTCTCTTTGTCACTGTTGTGAATTATGAGAAATAAAATTCTGTTCTGTTCTGTTCTGTTCTGTTCTGTTCATACGTATTTAGGATTTCATGCTGCTTTTCTAGTGAGATCACAATTCAGATTGTCAAGCAAAATATCATATACGTGTATATTTGTGGTATAAGTATCAAAACAATACAAACGTATGATGCAATAAGTGTGATGCCAATTGCGAAATGGCAACGATATGGTTCTCTTACATAGTTTATTACATAAAGGTATAACCTCATGACATTCGGGTTGGCACCATGAGACAATTTTGGCAAACTAACAATCCTAGGTCCCTCAAACGCGTAAAACTTTAATTGGGATCTGACGCAATAATAATCTTTTCCAGTTTGTTTCTTTTCAGCTGTATTTTATTAAATAACAATCTCTATATGTCGCGATATATTTCTACCAAATATTTCAGAAATGTACAATTAACAGAATAAACAAAGATATTTGCGAATATAAACTATATCAAAATTACTATGGTTCGGTCAGTTATTGCAAAGATTCTAGCATCTTAAATAATTTATTTATAGACCGAGTAATGTTTTATTTTGTCCTTCATTTTTAGAGAACAAAAACAACTATATGTCTATCATAATTGACCAAAACAAATTTATTTTTAAAACGGGGATTTAATCGGTATCAAAAGTGATTGTTGAACAATAGGTAGGCATAATGTGTCGTGATGACACTTTAATCAATTACACAATTAGTTACCCTGTTTCAATATATTCTATTGTTATCATAGATTCATTTAGTAAATTTTATTTAAAGATATTCATTAAGTATTTAAAGGAGCAGTAGCACGTTTTATATTTCAAATTTTACACTGGTAATTGTTAGTTAATGCTAAATGCATTATTTTGATAGTGTCACAAATCTCATTACACAAACCAATCATGTAGTCAGAGCACAATTTATGAGGTTTCACTGAAAGTCCATTGGCTGCCATTTTTATGTGAACAACTTTAATTCATTTTGTGAAAGAAAAGGGAATCGCATGTCTGAACTTTACATTATATACTTAATTTATTACTGCTTCATTTAGTTTGAATACATTGTCTTTCTAAAGGAACCACTTATTTTCATTTTCCTGACATACATGTAACCTTAAAGTATATGCTCCTTCAAAACGTGCTTTCTGCCCCTTTAAGAAAATCAGAAATCATGTTTGCAAGTATTTAGCAGTTTGATATGTTTATCATAAACGTGGACATAAAAGGGACATACAGCTAGAGATGTATATCAAAGCATCTTTGTCATTTGGGCATCTTATTAATTCAGCCTCATAACTGAAAAGGTTCACACATCAAACAGCATTGATAGTTGGAGTGAAACTCAAAAGGACGATAAAATAGTTCATGTTACTGTTGATCTTTCCGCTTTATAATCTGGGTTCTATAGAGAAATATAAACTGTTACAATAACATGACAGTAATAATATTCTTATAGCATCATCAAACTCTTGTCAACAACTTTGATTTGTTCATATAGAGACTGATGTTATTCAAGTATTTTGAAAAATGACGAAATCTTGAATTTTTCAGAAAAATAAACGTTTGTTCTTGTGGAGAATACACAGAAAAGTTATTTTACTTTAGGCCTACTTGAATATGGTATTATCAATATGAAGGGTTCAACCGAAACTGCACATCAGAGAGTAAACACATTTAGTCTTTTCTTCTTTAAATAACACTTTAAAGGGACAGTAGCACGTTTAGGGGGATATAAAGTGATGTCAGGAAAAGGGACATTAATGGTTCCAATTGAAAGACAATGTATTTGAACTAAATTAAGCAGTAATAAACAAATATATAATGCAAAGTTCGGCCATGAGATTCATTTTTCTTCACATAAAATGGTCGTCAGTGGACTTTAGGTGAATCTTCATACTTTGACTTGTTCTCTGACTATGGATGATTGATTTGTGTTATGAGATTTTTGACACTATCAATATACTACATTTAGCACTAATGTACAAATATCAGTGAAATGTTTTGATATAAAATTGTCAAAAACGTGCTACTTCCTCTTTCAGAGGCATGTCTTTAGCTGTGAACAAGTCGCTTTTCATCAACTACTAATAGCAATCGTCTTGCTATCATGCATGATCGTACGATGCACTAAGTTATGCGACTGGACAGGAAAATCTGAGTATTAAATGACAAAACAAAATCGTCATACACATTAAATGCTTCTCTGTTAAAAAGTTTGATTTTATTCAACCGCCAGGCAATATATTTGCAGTAGTTTATAACAAAACAATAATTAGTGTTTGGTTGGTGCTACGTTAAAATATGTTTGTTAGCTGTAGGCTGAGGTACGATATAGAAATAATACTATCAAACCACTATGTTTTAAATGTTGTTAATGATAGGCACGTTAATTGATTTCACATAGAAAATGTCTTTCTGTGAACATTTGTGTTATATCAACAAAAAATAATAAAATCGCACTTTTTGAAAAAAAACAATTAAACTCTTTCAAATATTCTATGAACGATTATTTAACTCTCGTTCTTATCAGTTTGAATATACGACATCATAAACTTAAAATATATGTAATTGAAAACCTTTCATATGATATATTCAACTGAAGTATGCACTTTCTTTTGCTTGTCAGTTTACCTGTTTACAAGTATTTTAATCATTTATCGCTAACGTTTGAATTGAGATTCTGCTTAATTTTTGTTTGGCAATGCGGTATATTTCATACTTCTGAAAACAAAAAAGAAAAAAAGATACAAGTAGTTCGGACCATTTGCAATGATGTTTCTTAAACAATTCAAAAACTAGAAGGTAGAAAATAAGGACCTCTTATGAATACACGCCGCTAATGGCTGAAATATTTCCCAAGAGGAGTAAAACAATAACTCACTCACTCTTATAAATACTCCATCAATTCTTAAATGCATTTGTACACGCCAGCAGATCAACCCACGATTGTGCAACATCGAAAGATATTATCAAGCTATAGGAATATATTAACAAGTTATTTTCTAAAAATTATTGTTTAAATGCCAATGTTTTAAAATTCCTTTTTTCTCTCTACTGACACAAATGTTTTTACATGTATTTGTTACTTATCAACTTACAGCCACATCTGTTACTTGATAAACTTTGTCATATGAATGTAAACTCATATATTATTAGATGGATTCATTCTTTCCTTGTCAACAGACAGCAATTTGTACAAGTCAATAATTTTAAATCTTCAACTGTATGTACATCTACTGGTGCTCCACAGGGTTGTGTTGTTTCGCAAATTTTGTTCATTTTGTACACAAATGATTGTTTCTCAAATTCTGATTCGTGTTTTACCATTAAATTTGCTGACGACGCTGCAGTTGTAGGCCTAATTAGAGAGTCAGAACTTGCCTATTGATCCGAGATATTAAGATTTGTGGATTGGTGTAATGCAATTTTTTTATATTTGAACGTTCAAAAAACTAAAGAAATGATAATTGATTTTAGGAGAACAAAGTCAACATTAGAATCTGTGTGTATTGATGGAAATGTTATAGAAAGAGTAAATGAATATAAATACTTAGGTACTATCATTGATTCTAAACTCTTTTGGAATAAGAATACTGAGAAGATATATAAGAAAGGACAACAACGTTTACATTTCTTGTGGAAACTGAAACACTTTAAAATTGATCAAAACACCATGATGTTGTTTTACAGAACCTTCATTCAAAGTGTCCTTACATTTAACTTTTTAAGTTGGTTTGGGAACCTGTCTGTTCAAAATAGAAACAAATTGTCCAAAATCTTGAATACTGCATCAAAGATTGTTGGGCTTCCCATTGAAACGATCGGCAGTTTTTATAAGAAGCAGTTATCAAAAAAAGGAAACAAAATTTTTGGTGATTCTTCCCATCCACTTTTCTTGGAATTTTCAACATTACCTTCCGGACGTAGGCTTCGTATGCCGACTTTTCGAACAAACAGGTTCCGCCAATCGTTCATTCCGTGCAACATAAGAGAAATAAATTCTGTCTAATGCTGCATCACGTTTTACATGTATTCTAGTCTATGTGAATTGTTTTTTATATGAATTGTTTTGAATATTATGTAATTAGTTGTCATCACATTTCTGGAGAATTGTAATTATACAAAACAAATTTCCCTTTTGGGACAATAAAGATTATCTTATCTTATCTTACAGTAACTCAAGGCATGATACATAGAACTAAACATATGTGAAATCGTTGGTATTGATATGGTATATTTTGTTCGATAATAAATTTGTCTATGATACGACCGCGATCTCATATGATTTGATAAGTATATCTGTGACGTGTGATATGTTTTAAATGATATTTTTATGAGAATGTGTTTTATTTCAAGATGGAATGTTTCTATTGAAAAAGATTTGTTCTCTTGGCCTGTGTCCTTTTAGTGATAATGAATTGAAAATGAATACGCTGTGCCGTGGTACATCGCATATTAAGTTAGTTATTTATATACTTTACCGGTACAAAGTTAGCAGAACCAAACGTTTCTTTCTTCCACGGGATCATTTTAATGTGTCAATGACGGCTGCCTCCATGTAAGACTGACCGTTAGATGTCAATTAATTGATATACATTTCCTTTGTTGAATGCTTCCTTCATTGTCTCTATATTATGTAAAATAGAGTCCAAAATGTGTTTAACGGGGTTGAGATCAAGCTAAGACTTATGTCTGATCAGCTACACTTGTACAAATCACTTGATAATTAAGCAATTAATAGATTACGTTTTCGACTGCAGTCAGATGATTGAATTTAGGGTATCAAGTACTCTCAACTCATCCATCAAACAATAGTTCAATGCTGGTCTTCTTTCCGTTCCGGATTCTGGAATGTTGAAAATGTGTTAAAGAAGTTTGGAGACAAGGATTCACAACCAACAAGGTTCATATGTCCACAACTATTTTGAAAATAACTATAGGCGCCCAACTATCTGACAATCTTGTGAGCCTTGTAACTCCGCATAATCACAATATATACAACTAACAATTCCCACTTTTTAAGGAGTCTGTGAGCATTTTTCAGCTTTTCAGGCTTTTCCGTTCTAGAAAAGAGACGGAAATTTGAGGGCGTGGCCCATTTTAGGGATGGTTAAGTCACCGAATCTACCATTTAGAGTCCCCGTTGTCGAAGGGATCATTTTATATTTCTCAACCTTTTTGTTCTAGAGAAGAAATTGAATGTAGTTTTTGAGCTCGGTCCAGGTTGCTCTACTAGGATATGCAGAATCACAAAATAACGATTTTAAATCAAATTTAACCATTGTACCTGTACACAAGATATTAAGTAGCCGAAATTTAAAAATACATTGCGAAATAATTGGCGGACGCCATGTCATACAATAAGCACAATAAGAGTCGATTAGATGACCTAAAAATGTAAACTAAAAAATTAAAAGGATGTCTCTGACAATGAATTTTTTTTAGCAAACTGAGATATCCATTGGAAATAAACACGGTGTATCTAGATAAATAGAACTAAGATTTTACTTAAATGTCAACGTCGATAAATATTTATATTAAATCTTCTACACACTGCATTATAATGAGCCAGATGTATCAATTATACATTTAAGGACACAAAACTACATTAAATGTTAAATTTGGAAAGTGGTTAAGATAAGTAAGACAGTTCATTATCACCTACGCCATCCTGTTATAGCATTTAACAGTAGGTGGGTGCTGAAATAGTTTGTACTATTGACCTAGAGCAGATTAGAAATGCGGACATCGCTAACAGAATTACTGGTAATGATTACGACAGATTGACATTCAAGATATTTCTGTTTAAAAAGGTAATGATATTATCCATTACAACAGTACAGATTAAATAGCAACAGTGAATAAAGAATTACTCGGCATATATCATCATTTATCAGATGAAGTTTTGATTTCGACTTTGAAGAAGTGTTTTGTTAGTGATAAAGTTGACATAATTGTTTATAAATTGTTCCTCAAAAGATCTTAAGAATGATTATTGTCACACTACAAAATTATTTGATTGCGCTCAAAAGCTCAGAAATTCAGTGATTGAAGAATTGTTGCAGAGAATGCAGAAAAGACAATTTGTAATTAAGCATTATCAATTTGGTGCATGCTCTTTATCTAGAAACCATTTCTTACCAAAAAGCAAAAGACCTAGAAAGCTGAAATATGATGCACAGACCCTTTTATCAAATTGGTATTATTCTCCACATGGCTTTAGCTCTAAAATGTATTTCTGTTTTATTCTCAGGAGCATCTCTTTCATACAGACTTTGTCGGCAATGGGGAGCGTACATGTATATTATAAGTTTGGTTTTACCTCGTGCGCCAACTCTAAGGCCGATAAACATTGATAAACTGAATGAAGTATATCAAGAGGTATCGAGCCTTTGACAATTGCCTACCGATTTGCTTTTTACACCTGTAACATTCATTATTTAAGTCTGATGACCTGCAGAAATAATTTATAATTTTCCCTATATAAACTACATGTACAGTACTGTGTCGTAAGTTAACGGACAGTCACGTTATTTCCATAGACATACATATCAGTTAAGTGTAATATAAATATTGTCAATGGAAAAATTATTTAGATCATTATCAAACTTACTTCAAATTATCTCAGCTTGAGGAATATAATTTCAACCTAATTTTCTAACAATCTGCTAATACAAACATACAGTTGTTACTATTATGTTCATTTTTCGAAACACGTATCCCAAAGAGCCCAATGTTAATATTTTTCTTGCCATGTTGCCAAGTCAAGTGTTTTTATTCAAATAAACAGTGGAAAAATACAACACTGTACGCAAGATGATTCCCCAACAAACACACCAAATATGAAATTGATCTGTCAAATAATATGCCCATGAAAATTATTTTTGTTACACTGAATTAACATTTAGGTTAATTAGGAGATAAACATACTGTGTTTGGAAATCAGCGGCATATAACGGAATTATTATAGCTCTAAATTTAATTTAAAGTCGAATTCTTGCGCATTAGACGAAGTAAACAGAGCTCCGTATAACCAAATAATACGCCCTCTAATTTTTCAAAGCAGCCAATCAGAAACGAGTATTTTGCACATTTATGGTAGAATGGAAATTACGTCACTGTCACAGCTAACAGATGGCACAGTACTGTAGATTCCCGAGGCTTGTTGGAAAGTAGGTCAACCGGCACCATGTAATTACCCATTCCATTTTAAAATCAACAAATGTTCATTTAGGACAAACAATAATATAAAAATTGCCAATCCATTATCCTTTCTATAGAAAATTGTCATCCTGATAAATCAGTGTATTTGAGTGGCAGTTCTGACGAAATTTGAACAATCGCACCTAAAAGTCAACCGACTGTTTACAATGATTTAAAACCTAAAAGACTCATCGCACCATTACTAGTAATGTATGATAAAATATACTATTTTCTTCGTTTTCATGATGTGCAAGACTCATGGGCAGATATATATCTTCCTGAAAGAATTTCAGTCACCCAGAACCATTTTTTTCTAGAAAACAGTTGTAGGAATTGATGAAGCGATGGCCACATTAAACACAGATAGAAGTTGTTGTGTTTTAGCATATAAAAGGATTTGTGTTAATGTAACTAATAGAATCATACATGTGCGTAGTAGGACGTTATAAGCTCAATATAATCTTGTTACGACATTGAAGTTCGTAACACGACCCTGACTATAAGTCGCTTTACGCTTTAGGGTTTTGGTCCGGCTTTTTATGTAACACTTTATGAAGTTAATTATTAGTGGAATTTTAACATTTTAAAGGTCTATTTTCTTATATCGAAGTATGTGAGTGTGTAGAAACCGAAAATTCGTTAAGTTAGGTGGTAGTTTTTAAGGGGAGTTAAATAACTGACTATGTAGAAAAGGCAGATATAATTCAATGTAAAGCAGTACAGACAGTATAACAATTCGAACAATACGAAAAGGAATCTCGTGTAATTTAGTTGAAACCACTAACCCTGTATGTAATTTAAGAACACTTATATTGATGTCCAATGTATTGGAACTATACATTTTGAAGATAAGCCAAGGGATGAATAAATCGATAAGTCTTATTCCAAATTTGGTATTACTAAGTATCTTATCACAAGCCCTTGCAATTACATTCACCAAAATATATATCACCGATATATTGCTCTTCACACTATACCGATTGGTTAATGTGCCTCAATATATATATACTTCATATGAAGTTTTATCAATTGCTTCATCTGTAACTTTTCTTAAATTGTGAAATGTTTTGGGCCTGTAATTTAAGTATTTGGATATCACAATTGCCGGATTATTTTCCCCTATAGACTAAACAAATGATCATCATTTTATCAAAATGATTAAAGGTGGAATCATCCTCTGATGTCACACAATTTTAAACATTTGAGCCTTAAGAAATAGCAACTATAAGCTAACTTCCTTAAAAGAGTTCCATTTAATTGAATATCTTCATCAATTAAACTTTTGTATAATTTATATACTTTAGCAATCATTAGCTTCCGACCAAACAAAATAAAGAACATCATTAATAAAAGGAAGGGCATTCCATTTCATGATTTCATTTCATTATTTTGATAAGAGAGTTAATCTGTTTCATTTTGTTTTTTGTCGATTTGGCCAAGTCATGCTGCAGAATATTCCTTGAATTCGTTTTCCTAATAACATTTTAAAAATGATATTATAATAATAATATATTTTAATATAATAAATGTGTTATTTTTGCAGGAATTGAAATATGCATAGGATGCATAAGTTGTTATAGGACATCCTTGAGCCCTGATTAGGCCATCAAATCAAGCGAACAAAACGAGGTGAGTATCTTTCCAGGGTTGATCGAAGAAGCTTTGAAGCTCATATAATTAATCAATTCAGACTTAACCTCAGCACGTCCATTGGCGAGGAATTAAATGGAATAAACAGAATTTGAAAAAAGAAAATTACACCATGCGATGTTAATTCAGCGACAACAACACTATGTAAATGAATGTACAGCATGTTTTGCAAACAACTGTACCTTTTTCATATGTGGATTAAATGGTCCAAGTGATTTACCTGTAAATAGAAATCAGGAGGATTTACCGGAACACTTAAATGCTATTGCAAATTGGCCTCTTGTCATGACAGTCAACACCAGCGAAGATGAGTTCCGCTCCTTTCCAAGGTAAACATGGTCTTCAATACTGGGACATGAAATGGCAAACTTCAAGTTATTCTTCAGTCAGACTGTACGTCAAAACATGATTGATCCAAATCTGTTATAAATAAATCTTATAAGCCTTATGTACCAGGCAATATTTAGTCCTGTAAAGACTATTCTGTTCAATGAGATCCGGCATTTTAAATCAATATCCCATTGTTGTCGAGTTATTGTCCTTTGGATACATCATATAAAGACATCAAAATATATCAATTGAGTTGATAGAAAGAAGTCAAGTTGTCCAAAATAGACAGATGAGAAGTGGTATATTGTGTTCAGGTTTGTATGATCATTGATCCGTGAATAAAGCACATACTTCCTATGTCAAATTTAATTCTGAATCGTCCACAGTTATAAAAAGCTTAAGTGATTTTTTCATTCAAGGATTATAGATAAATGGTTAGGTGATTTTAGGTTTAACGCCGCTTTCAAGATTATATCGCGGCTGCTAGTATTATTGTAGAGAGAAAGCCCGCAACACCATTGAGGCTATGCATTGCGGTGAAACCTGCGAATATCGGCGGGACATAGATAAATGGAGAGAATGAAGAAGCATTAGAGTATATAGCATCAACAAAAAGCATAAACACCAGTAAAACATTAAATTATTACCTACGAGGGCAGTCATACCGAGGTTAATATTTTACAAATGTTGCCCTAGGGCAAAATATCACTTTTCATTGTGACCTCACCTACAATGTATGACGTCACACTCTATACGGGTCGGCGACGGCTAGTCCGCCTATTCTGAGAAGTAGGTTTTGAGTATTTTCTTTAATTTTGTGACTAATTTTGTAATAAACAGAAAATCATATTCTCTCTCGCTCAGGAAATACTAATATTTAGGCACTCGTGTTGTAAACATTGTATGTCATGGACACTCATATAATATCCTCTATATTCATAATCCCCTTCACAAAACTATTTATCAACTATGAAGAACAGCATTTTTGAGTCGCTTTTAGCTCAGTGGAAACGATGTGGTTATTTACGGAAGTACAGATCGTTTATATTGAGCATTCAGGAAATGTTATCGTGAATGAACTTGCGGAAATTGGAAAAAACGCTAATAGTTCCAAGAGGAGTAAAACTTTGTTAGAAGGAAATTATTTTGCAGATTAAGTAGATTATACTGGCAAATTAAGATTATGTAGATGATACTGTGCATATTGATTATAACTCGTCTGTAAAACAGAAATCCGTTATTGATTCTTGCAAGCTTATGTGATAGAAGAAAGAACTTTATTCAGTATAAAGGCCACAGGCCCATGTACATTGTATACATTACAGATTATAATAATTTACGGTTTTGGTGCTAGATAATGAAACATCCTTATATTTAACAGGTTAATTGAGTTTAAGTATACAACTAAAGTAATGAAGAGCGTAACATAAAAGCTTCTTTGACATAGTTTGCATACAAATATAGACAATTTACATTTTCATTTTGCATTAAAGAAATTAGAGATGCATTACTTTTACATTGAATACTAAGCAAATATTTCATTCTTACGTCTTTATACCTAATGAAGGTTCGTTTTTACACAAACCAATCATCCACAGTCAGAGAACAAATTATTGAGAGTCACATGAAGTCCATTGGCGGCCATTTTTGTGTGAACACCTAAAATCAATTTTGTGTAAGAGAAAGGAATCGCATGGCTGAACTTTACATTATATATTAGATTTATTACTGCGTCCTTTAGTTACTTTATTCAAATTTCTGATCTCCTTATATTCCCCACTGAAAACGTGCTACCGCCCCTTTAACTACATTCTTACTACCCACCAGACTAGTTCCAATCGACAAGAAACACGATGTAGTGTTAAGTTAAGATCCTATTTTCACTCAATCAACTGCAACCGTTATTAGCATTGACACGTAAAGGAAACGCTTTCAAATTTCAAATAAGACGTCATCAACAACGTAACGTTAAATCTGAAATACATTGATTTCAATTACAAAACATATCCATGAGTTCATTGAGCAATTGTCTATTAGGAACGTGAACAGATTTCAGAATATGAGGGAAAACTAAACTAACATAATCAATAACTGGTTATTTTCCCCGTATCAAAAAACGATGTTAAATAAAATTAAGCGTTAAATAAAGTAAAGGAAATGTATTCTTATATAACAAGTCTGTCTTGTCTTGATTCAAGTTTCCTGAGTATATATCTATAAAGAGTTGTTTACACAATAGCGATGATTATTATTTGCCCGTGTAAGATACCGAAATGTTATATCTATACGGCAATATTCAACTGATGTTTTTCCACAAAGCAAGTATGACGTCACTGTAGTGAGTTGTTGTGACGTCATATTGTAAGCGGGCCGTCACATTGGCTACCAGGTCGCAGAAACTTTGGTTAGTTAGCGCATTATCGGAAAGTTTAATTGATTTTAATGGCAAGTAATAAACAGAATACTAAACTCCCTTCAATTTAAAACTATTTCTGTTAAACTCGTTAATGATTTTGTATAAAACTCGCTTCGCTCGTTTTATACGTCTAAATAACCCGTTTGATAAAAAGAGCTTTTAATGGAAGGTCGTTTTGTATCCTCTATATTTGACATCATTGGGATTTTAAGAAAAGATCCTGGATGCTAAACTTGTCTATATACCTTGGTATTTGTTTTTAGGTAAAAAATAAATTTTGAAAACCACCACCATATCAAGAGATCAACCAGGATGATGTTTAACTTGACATCGTACCTATCTACTTCAAATTTCGCTTGAATTTTCAATCAATAAATAAGCGGAAGGATAATGTAACTTATATATCACAAACAACTGTTGGCATTTCATGATTACGATTATAGGTACGCGAATCTGAAGTAACGTTTGGTGGTTCTTTAATTAGTTTGATTTGTCTATTTACAAACTAAAATGTGATTTGAATGTAAACGTAAGACGTGGTAATTGGCAATTTCAAATTCACGAATTCAATTAAAAACAAGTATTTGTCACAAAGGTGACAAGATCCCCCGCCGCATATTGATGTTAACAACAAGAAGCGGGACGGACGTACGGACGGACGTACGGAGCTGAATACTTTGTCCCCCGTGAAGACTCAAGGTTAATGGGTTCATGAGATATGGCCCTAACAACATTTTCAAAACTGGTCAAAGTCTCGCCGTGACTTTGAAAATGAGGTCAAGGTCACCGAAAACTTTTCAGGTCTGCGTATTCCCCAGATGAAGACTGGTACCAAGTTTGAATATTCTAGGTTGAGCGGTTCATTAGATATCCCGCTAACAACATTTTCAAAACTGGTCAAAGTCTCGCCGTGACTTTGAAAATGAGGTCAAGGTCACCGAAAACTTTTCAGGTCTGCGTATTCCCCAGATGAAGACTGGTACCAAGTTTGAATATTCTAGGTTGAGCGGTTCATTAGATATCCCGCTAACAACAATTTCAAAACTGGTCAAAGTCTCGCTGTGACTTTGAAAATGAGGTCAAGGTCACCGAAAACTTTTCAGGTCTGCGTATTCCCCAGATGTACCAAGTTTGAAGATTCTAGGTTGAGCGGTTCATTAGATATCGCGCTAACAAGAAGCGGGACGGACGGACGGACGGACGGACGTACGGAGCTGAATACTATATCCCCCGCTTCGCGCTAAACGCGCGGCGGGGGATAATTAAAATGAGATACATTTAAATCTAAATAAACGAGACTAAAACACTCCACTTTATTCTGATCTATGTATGGCATAAAGTACAATTTTAAATTTTAAATTGTTGGATTAAAGATGCATTGTAATACAATATATTCATTGTCCAATTGAATTTTCTATGCATTGATTTCATAAAATGAAAATGTATAATTTTAGTTCAAGTAAGGTTATTCCCGGCCATAATATTCACTCATAAGAAAGTAAAGAAACTAAAATTGTTTTTGACAGAAAACACACTCTATTATACAAAAAGTGATTCAAGTTTACCAACAACAACAAAATCGGTCGCCCATTTTTATAGGCAGTCAGCATATATTGCGTTATCTCAAATTATACGAAACTCAGAATCTGCTAGAAATCCCTCAAAATTGATACATGATGTCTTGCAAGAACAACGCTTACCCTTGAAATTCAATTAGCTAGGCCAAGATAATTCTAAATTGCTTGTTCACAAGCACTAAGTTTGTAACAGTCGACTTGTTGCGTGTCTTAACTGCTCTTCAACAGTATCATCCTATCGCGTGCTCTCTCGTTAGTCTGTAGGCGATGACTTAATGAACATTTTATAAAAAAAAAACATTCTTTCAGAAGGTTAATAGCATACACCAAAGGCAAACGTCCATTGATTTTACCTTGCATCAGGCTATAGTATTGATTAATTCCTTGACATATACTATGATATAAACATATTGAATAATGAAACAAAACCTAAATTTAACCATTTGTCATAACATTAAAGATATAGTGAATATTTATAAAACAATTTGGAAAGAAAAAATAATTTCAGATGAAAAGATATTATCAATTACTGTTACACTTCTTCGGCTACCCTCTTTGAACATCTACAAGAGAATACATGATATTAGACCTTACATTCCACTTAGACCTCGTTGTCCATGGCAACCATTCATGAAACTGTCCCGTTCATTATCGATATGGGGAACTCTTACGCCAAAGAGTCCTGACATCTGATGCAAGATCCTTCCTAAACCAGGTTTAAAACATTCTCTCCCCACAGAGGCAAATCAAGTCATGAAATGTTGGTACAGCCTCTGTTCTATAACGCCGAATAGAATGGGAGATGTCTGATTAGAGGCAATCAAAGTTCAAAACTCATCATTTTTCTTGCTGTATCATGGCAAAAATATTGTGATATTAACCACCCCTTCCACGCGAGAAGCGTTGTCATTTGATGCAGACATTCAAATGGATTATCTTAAATTGTTCCCGCCAGGGGAACCCACAAACTCGGCGTAATAGAACAGAAGCTGTATCAACTTTTCATGACTTGTTCTGTGGGGAGAGAATGGGTTTTAACAATTTATCAACAATATAGACATAGAAGTGAACTTAAAGTATCAATAATCAATAATACAAGCTGGAAAACAATCATGATACTTAAACAGGAATAAAAATATTTAAATCACCTTATAACATCGTAGACTTTTTGCACCATAAGTTTTATGTTAGAAAAATAAGTATAGACTAATCCAAAATAATTCAATAATGATACGTAATTAACTTTGTTCATAGATTAGCTATAAAATCTGGGCTAAGCTTGTTATATAATTAAGGATATGATTAAAGTATCTTTTAATTAGAGACAAAGGAAAACGTTTCTTAAGTAGAAACCACTGTCGAAATTCAACTGTCTACGTGGACGCTAATAACGGGCCTTAAAATCAAAAACGAAATGGACAACCTGTAAGACTTTGTCTTGAAGCAGGCTCATATTCATGGAGTGCACGAAGTTTTCAAGCCTAAAACATTTACTTCGTGCCTTGCGCTTTGACACACAAGAAGCACGTGCTCGTATACAGTTTTAGAAATGCACCCAAACTAATGCATTCTACGGAGGCCTATCTACCAAATAATAACATTTCACTGAAGTCTGACAAGTCACTGACAATTATTTTTTAACGGTTTTGAGAGTATTAACCATGGAAACTTTCATAACAAGTTGCGTTGCAATTATTTCTATGGTCAGTTTTGTTTGATTCATCTAAACGAGTATTTTGATTGGTTTTCATATGCTATGTAAGGGTATATTTTAACTGGAAACTTTCTGGAACATCTACTTCCTCTAAAATGGCCAACAAAAAAGAAATCGAAGTAAGCATTTTTCCATTACATCTGTTAATTTATAATGTGTATCTTTACGATGCTTTTCTCAATTTTACACCAGTTTTGCCAGGATACAAAATGAATCCCTTTCTGTCTTACAAGTACATATATCATCATAAAGATAAGTAATTTTGATTTAACACTTAAGTCAAAACTTATTGATGAATTATTTTAGCCGTTCCCTTATTACTATGATAATTATTATTATGTATTTAGATGCCAACAGCATACCAGAAAGAAAAAAACGAGTTACAAGGAGGTGAGGTGAGGTGAGGGTTTTTTACGCCGCTCTCAAGATTATTTCACTTATATCGCGGCTGCTAGTATTATTGCAGGGAGAAAGCCCTCAACACGATTGTGGCTGCATTGCGGTGAAACCTGCGAGTATCGGCTGGAACTAGCAACAATAGGTGGTACTGCGCTGATATTCAGTGAAGCATTGCACCGAAACTGCGTGTAGAACAGTTCTCTATTGCAGACAAAGTTGCCGAGCCCCTGGCGGGATTCGAAAACGGACCTCTTAATCCGAAGCCGAACGCGCCAACCATTGCGCTATCCCCGCCCCTTTACAACGAGGAAAGCAAACACCCCCTGGCAGACCCAAGAAACGGCACAACGGCCCAATGCCTGAAACTTACATTAGCGACCAAAGAAACGCGCCTACTGTCTCTGCCAGAGGAAAAAAAACTTTATCAAACAGGTATATCATGTTGAACATCCAATAAGCTAACAAATTATATATTTTTGGTCAAAAGAACTATCAATATTGACCGAAGCGAAAGTTTATGTAATAGGAAGTGAGTAATTAAAAAACAATACATAAATTTCAGATGTGGGTTTTCCAAGGGAAAGGGAGTTAAAGACAATTGGTCAGTCAATGCAGGTTATAAGATTTCAATATTAATCATTTTGTTACATTAAATTTTTATGACATCGTAGAATAAGTGTGATAAGTCCGAGTTGCTTTGTGTTGCACTGATGATGATTTCAAACCATTAGTTCATCTATCACTATGTATCCGGAAATGGTACATTTGAAATGAACTAAATCCATGAGTTATGAAAGTTAAATTTTACCTATTTTTACAGATAGACATGTGCAATCGGTGTGGGGCTGAAGTTTATTGCCATGTTCGGACTGACACGGGACAAAGCTTCATGTATGACTCCACCCTGTTTAACAACCAATATATATTGTATAGTTATATTTTAGTGATTTATTGAAGAAAAGGCCAACAGTCGGTATGAGAATTAGCTTACAAAAGTCAAGAATTCTTCGGATATTCCAGGCACTTAATCGCCCAGGACATAATGTAAAAGTGTTCAACATAAAAATAAATGATGCGATACTAATAATCGTTATATACCCTATGGTTTACTTTGTCCCATTAGACCAAACAGCCATTAATTGCTGCAGACGAGCTGACAGCTACCGTTTCAACGCCCCCCACAACTTCTTCAGACTTCCCTCTCCAAGTCGACGTCCTGTCTAAGCGACGCAGACAACGCGGTCTGCTTTCAAGGACGTCGTTTTGGAGATCAGATGTGGTCCCTGATGTGGAGCGGAGAACCTGAAGATGCTGAGAAGAGGCCTTGGGGTGGCTGTGATGCCGCTGAGTGCCCATTCTAGGCTCACTTTAAATGTACCGGCTACACTGAATCAACTGAAAATCGACCCACAATTTAAAAATGTTCCCTATCATTGCCCCAAAAATTCATAAATAAATTTGTATAGACCGATGCTCTCTGATGGAGTCGATTTCCTGTTGAGCGCATTGGAGAAGCTCTTTGTTTGTCTTCTTGAGACATCTTGAGCTTTGTCCCTGTCTCCAGACAAAATGTCCACCTGCTCAACAGGAACTTGACATCCAAGGGGAGTGCCGGCCAGAATTCCAGCTACACAGATTTCTTGTTAGCAACTGCTTTGCTCGCAAATGAGACACGTTGTGTGCCCAAGGACACGCCGGCCAAGCTGACATGGATCTTAAGCTGAGAGGGGGACATGAGGTACATGTAGGAGCTTTGCTTCAAAGTATGGCGCCAGTGATTGATCTCGCATAGTCAGAGTCGCCTGAAGACGTGCCCGTCACGTCATTATTGCGCTGCCGCATAATATCAAGGTTACGGCAAACTCGTTGCCAGTGCCAAGGTTTGGGTATTCCAGGAGGGAGCCACATCTTAATGCGGCGATTATTTGCCTCTAAAATGAAATAGCCGCTTTCACCTCTGAAATCATTGCCAGACACCGACATTGAGTTTGTTGCTCCAAAATACTCTGGACTGGCGTGGGAGCTTTGCAGCCTGGTGACATGTTCCCTGACGCTCAGTTCTTAGTTCTGGGTCATGCTGGTAATGAAAAACATGGCAGAGAATCAGGAGAAAAACACTGGTTGGCCAGCTTGTTGTTACCTCTTCGGATTGCACAGCGATACAAATGTAGTGCCATGATGTTTGTAAACACCATATTGCTGATGAAGAGGTAATTTGGATTGACAACGCTGCCTAGCCACCCATTGAAATCTCCCACCGAAGGCTCCTTTCCAAGTATGGAACTAACAGCTCCTGCCCCGTGCCACCTGTGAACATATGGACTAGTGTTCTAACAACACTGATCATAGCTTTGGCATCAAGTCGCACACACCAATTCCTTGAAAGAACCTGATTGTTGTCAAATAAAGTAATTTCATCGTTATATCAATTGGACATTTAATTGGTTCCTGAGTTTGGTCATTGATTGTTGTGTGGGAGCCACATGGACTAGTTGAAGAATGATTGTTGCATGCAATCTTACTTCCTTTCATGAGATATGTAAAAAGATTGCATGAGAAAGACAATTGTCCAATGAAGTTTAAATTACTTGCAGCATAGAAGGTTTTCGTCAGTATTGCCTGTAAATGCTTTTAAGAATTTGATTATTATAATATTTCTATTTTGAAACCAAGAGTTTGGATTGTATTGTTGCAGATGTTTGCATTCATTGCACGGGGTTTTGCCCTCCTCAAACACAGAATTGTGTTGTGATTGTCCTAAAGCTTGGGCTATATCCTTAAGTTGAGAATGGGTGAAGGTACCAGACCTTATGGCATTCACAACCTCATCACTTGAGAAAGTCGTAGAGCTCCTACTCAAGAGATGCTTCTCTGCGAAGTCAGCGCAAACCGTGCACACATGATTGGAAGATTTTGTGATGTAGTTATTAGCTATTAATTCACGGGTTTCCTTAGTTTGTTCCATGATAATTTTAGAGCTTTGAATGCTGTGTCTTTTGTTAGCTCCTTGTGATTTTTACATGCACAGTTCATGAGGATTTTATGAATAGAATATAACTTACTGAAATATGTATATATCACAACTGAGATGATGACAATGTTGTCACAATGAAGTTGTTTGATTGTTTATCACAGTCAGTTTTGAGTGATGCGATAGGTTATCACAGTTTTATCACAATGAAGTTGTTTGGTTGTTTATCACAGTAAGGCTTTGAGCGATGCGATAGGTTATCACAGTTTTATCACAATGAAGTTGTTTGGTTGTTCATCACAGTAAGGCTTTGATTGATGCGACAGGTTATCACAATGAAGTTGTTGGGTTGTTTCTCACAGTAAGGCTTTGAGTGATGCGATACGTTATCACAGTTTTATCACAATGTTGTTTGGTTGTTTATCACAGTAAGGCTTTGAGTGATGCGATAGGTTATCACGGTTTTATCACAATGACGTTGTTTGGTTGTTTATCACAGTAAAGCTCTGAGTGATGGGATAGGTTATCACAGTTTTATCACAATTCAGTTAAACAACGGACGGAACTTCTTTTATTGAACGAGACTCTCTCCTGATCAGAAACCATCAATTGAAATAACCATATATATATAAACATATATACATAACACAGATATGCATTTTACTTTTTAAAAAACTATCTTACAGATCGAGCATTCTTTCAGTTGATTAATCAAATATGTATGTACGTTCTTGTCGCAAGGTACCTTTAAGATACATTTCAGTGGATCTCCTCCGTCAAAATTTGACATCCGGAACCGTAGTCAAGTCATTTGTATTTTTTCAGAGAGATGACTGCAGGTTGCTTACCGATGTCTGTAATGCAAATAAACATTGAAATAAATACTTTAGATTGATTGAGGGATCGAAGGACAAATGACAACATTTCAATCGCAGATTCTTCTAATATTAAAAATTCCGTTGTACAGTTTTAAACAAATATGACAGAACTATAAAGCAAGTTTATATTTATTATCCAAGAAATTATCCGTAATGTCTTAATTTAGTACCAAACTTGTAACATGTCAAATTATATTTCAACCAATTAGATAATTGTTTCTTAAAACGATATGTATTTACTACTTGTATCCGTTTTAATACTCACCATACACAAAATCACAATTTCGGTTCAAAGGCTTCACATGCGGAGGGGAAAGCTGTCAAAAAAACGTCCGATTCTTTCCATTTCCCTTGCGTATGTCGAAAGTGAAGCTGCACGTGCATCTCGTGAGGATGCGTCCTAACACGAGTTTCACGATCACCATGGTTTTGATGTCAATTACATGTGTTACATGGTCGCCAAAAAAAAAGGTAATATCGATTTTTGTTTGGTCAAAGCCTTTTGGGAAATAAGTTTGTGGCCACATTTAGAGTAAGTTAGTTCATTCAGGCCTTGTTGTCTTATCGTTTGAGTGATTGCCATTACAGAAATAGATTACCCGATATTTATTAGATTACCGAAGGATCTTGGTCGTAGACTTTTTAGGAAAAGTATAAACAAAACTGAAATAGTGTTTGGTCCGTTTTGGATTCCAGAGAATTAAAATATCTAATTGAATTATACATCACATGGTGTGGTTATCAATGGTGGTATCTCGGTCGCCGGGATATCCTGGATAACCAACCCATGGTTTGGGTTATCAGATAACTACTATTGGTTGATTATTAGAGAGCAAACATGGACGACAATACGTGAACAGTTGCACTCTCAATCTGCACGTGAAATGCGTGTTTATGAGTATGCAAACGATAATAAAGTAATGTTAAGGATCGGAACTCACTGAACTATTACACCATGACACCAACTTTTTAACCTTTTTATTAGCTCATCTGGCATGTAAGGCCCGATGGGCTTATGGCATGGCATGGTGTCCGGCGTCCGTCCGTCCGTCCGTCCGTCCGTCCATCGGTCCGTCCGTCCATCCGTCCCTCCGTAAACTTTGTGGAATTTCTCCAGAACCATAAGGCCTAGAAAGCTGAAACTGTGTGTACAGACTCCTTGGCTAGTGGGGATTATAACTTGTAGCTTTGGTATCCCTGTGACCCCTAATAAGGGCCACAGGGGCCACGTCATAAAAACCTATATTCATCTTCTTCTCCAGAACCATGAGGCTTAGAAAACTGAAACTGTGTGTACAGACTCCTTGGCTAGTGAGGATTATAAATTGTAGCTTTGGTAGCCCTGTGACCCATAATAAGGGCCACAGGGGCCACGCCCTAAAAGCCTATATTCATCTTCTTCTCCAGAACCATAAGGCCTAGAAAGCTGAAACGTTGTGTACAGACATCCTTGGCTAGTGAGGATTATAAATTGTAGCTTTGGTGGCCCTGTGACCCCTAATAAGGGCCACAGGGGCCACGCCCTAAAAACCTATGTTCATCTTCTTCTCCAGAACCATAAGGCCTAGAAAGCTGAAACTTTGTTTGCAGACTCCTTGACTGGTGAAGGTTATACATTGTTGCCTTGGTGGCCCTGTGACCCCTAATAAGAGCCACAGGGGCCACGCCCTAAAAACCTATTTTCATCTTCTTCTCCAGAACCATATGGCCTAGAAAGCTGAAACTTTGTGTACAGACTCCTTGACTAGTGAGGATTATAAATTGTAGCTTTGGTGGCCCTGTTGCCCCTAATAAAGGTAACAGGAACGTCCTGCAAAAATCTATTTTCATCTTCTTCTCCTGAAGTATAAGGCCTAGAAAACTGAAACTTGTCGCCTATATACTTAATTTTATGATTGGTGCCCTTGTGGCCTCTACAAAGGGGGAATCACATTGGCCACAATCTACAGCATAATTGATGATGAAGCCTGATGAGCTACAGAGCCAATGGCTCTATTTTTTGATTAACACTAAAACTTATTATGAAGGAAATAACTAACAACCATTGCCATGTGGTGTATATGAAATAATGACATTGACTTCGTAAATATCTGTGAAAACCATCTCGCTGATCGCTCGATGGTTATCACAGTTATTCACTCAGTCACAGGTCATTATTTCAACCGTATTCACAGCAAACAATAAACAGAATCACAATTGACTACAAAGGTTAATCTGAATATCTTTATATTGCATGTCAATGAGTTTCATATACTCGTTATTTCGACTGCGACACTTTATGTATTGATGAGATAAAGCAAACCAGAATTTTTTTTTATCGATTATACATTTAAGAAAGAACATGCTAATTTTTATGAGACTTTCAAGCAACTACGATAAATAACGAGATCTTGATTGCTTGAAATACATTGTGTGTCAGTGATTTATCGATGTAATGCATTGATCTGATGGCAAAAAGCATACAGATGCATAACTTTAAAGAACCGTGAAAGGCAAGCTTTCTTAACACACTGTATCATCGCAGGGTATATTAATCTTGCACTTTGTTTGTTCGTCAGAACTAATTAAATTTTTATTGGACAATTGAATAAATGAGTGAAATAAATGTATTCAAATCACAATTTTGCCACATTTTATATACACACTGCTCTGCATCAAAATATTCCAATTGTTATGTATCTGTTATTCGACCCCCTTAAGTAGAACGTGCATCCGTAGAATAATCAATTTGTTAGCATCCCCAGTTCTATAAAGTAATAATGATACTAAGTTTTAATGACAACAAATACAACATCTCAATGTTTGATGTTGCCTCTTAGAAAGAGAATCGTGCTGAGTGTGTTGAATATATTAAAACCAGCCTGTGCAATTCACATCAATGGAAGAGTTCCCTAGGAGACGTTATTGTACATTTCATGAAAATTGCACACGAAGTGGGATGTCATGATATTTCAACAGAACTTCCTCAAGTCGTGTTTTCATTGAACCTATATTGATATAACATAGCTTCCTTGGCCAGGATGAGCACATGCTGAATGGTTGCAATCCAATATATATTAACAATAAGTAATTTGAGAGCTTTGTCTGTTCCTTTGACCGCCGAAACTAAAGCTGTTTACAGGTGCGATGCGCACATATTTTCAGAAACACAAAAATGTGTTTCGAAATGAGTGACAGAATGGAAGCATACATTTTTTAGGGCCTAGATATACATCCCAAGACATGACATGGGAAGAAATGACTTAAGTAACCTCTCTTTGACACCGAATGCAGAACACTTTTTCGCAGAGAATTTCAAAGATATGGCATAATCGAAAATCTCTGGTCGTACTACTTTGTAGATTTGGTTCAATAGATTGTTTAAGCTAAAGTTAAAGATATCTGATATGATTTGTGTAATTAACTTCTTATTGTCATGTGAATTTCTAGCATAACAAGTGCATGATTCATGTACTAAAAGAGAGAAGGTTGGATGTAACTAAATACATCAATTATTTTGCTAAGGATCAAAACATGATACTGATTCGACTAAGATAACCTCTTACTTGTTATTATGACACACGCTACGGATTATCAATGAACAATGATGAATTAAATACCTGTCATATCCAATTAAAGTTTGAGTTTTGAATATAAAAAATATTTCTGTATCTTTAGCTTAGAAACGTCTGACAATAAGGCGGCTGTTGAATATAGCCTAGATGTTACTAAACATAACGATTAGGCAACGGCATATTTGGACAAAGTGGGAAACAAGTACTATTGATTTCCTGTCCACATCATTAGAATTATGCATCTTTTAGGATTGAAAAGATGTAGGTGGTAAATATGGGTAATACTCTTATTCCTACATCGGTACAATTAAGCTACTTACAAGCGAAGGCTATTTATAATAGAAATTTATTGGCTTGATTGTATTTTATGGATTTTCCGCAGATAATATGTTTATACGATTTTATATACTCTAACTTTCGCATGTTACCATTTATAGATTTATTTTTGTTTTTTCACTTACATGTATATGTTATCAGATGAATAACGGGTTGATCATAATACACAAGATAAGGATACCTGACCTTGTAATTAAGTAATTAATCAATTAGATTAATAAATTTAAGTACCTGAATAAATGTCAACCAAGGTTCCAGTTTGACTTAATATTTGTAAAGATAATCAATCTTTTATTCATTAAAAAATATTTTGGAAAATGGAAAACGTTGTTTACATACTACAGACTGAAATTTTATTTTAAAATAAATCACAATGTTGTTTTAAAAATCCTAAAAATCTCAGTACCCGTAAAAGAATCCTTCGTGAAATATGTACATACGGAAAAAAGTTAAGCACCCCCACGTTTTTTCAGCAACAAAAGTTGCCTGATCAAAAAGAAGGCGATGTGATTGTAGCAATAATCGTATGGTCTGATAGAACCATAATTTAGTAGTTAATGGAAGAAAGTTTTATCCGTTTCGCATCTTTTGGATATTTGCATTCATAAAATTGTTGCAGTTATATGTAAAAAAACAAGTTACATTAGTCTGATAATAGAAAGTTGTTATTGGTAGTTGTGATGTGGGTAATCCAATTCTTCCGAGCCCTTAGGTCAAACTTAGTTTAGTCAAAAGTCACTATTTGGACCTCTAATAACCTTCAAAGTCGCAAAATCTCCAAAAAAACAAAATTCAAGGAAAATGGTGTAATAAGAAAAGATTGTCAGTGTCAACTTTAATGACCCCTAGAAATCTATGAGAAGTGTTTGATTAACAAATTGAACTCAAAAGAATCCAAAGATTATTCCAAAATCGTATGATTCCAGCCATTTTGTCAATTATTGACAATAACTGTTGAAAAAAGGGATGCCATTTCAACGACCTGTTTCTTCCTTATTTTGTAAGATAAGAGATGATTTGATGTGTGGAAGTCAAGTTGGAAACACAATCATTATTTTTTATGTTTAAAACCCATTGTCTATTGCTCAGTTTTGGCACTACAGCCAAACTTATTTTGGGTGAAATTTCAGTACCGTTACAAATTCAATCGTAATTTCATAAATTATCTACATGGACGATCTTTCTTTGAAGAAATTATTTCAAAATCAACATTTTTGTGTAAAAGAGTCATAAATTTATTCATGGTACAGTAACTTTGCCATATCATCATTTTTTTATTTCTAATTTAGGGGGTGCTTAACTTTTGTCCGTATGTATATAATGAAAGACAAAGCAAGTAAAGTGCAGTGAATCAAGGAACTGATTACATTCCAAGACAACGAGTTCTTTAAAATTCAATTTGGCCTAACTAAGATAATGCTAAAGCGATGTGAAGTTGGTTACTTATTCCTAATTCCTAAATCGATGTTCGTTTTACTTCCAGTCACTTACAGTATTTGAAAAGTAATTTTAGTATGCCAAGCACTATTTCTACCACCTTCTAAGTATACTTAGATAATTCCATTGCCCGTTTCGCGAGTTATCTGACATCATAATACATATAGGCGGTCATAGCGTTGAGTCCAAAAACCGTTACTGGTAATTACATTGGATAATTGTGCTTTTGTCTTTCTGGTAGACACTCTGGTTTGTACATGTGCTTAATGGTATACAATTATACTAGGATATTAAAAATTGGATTTTATTCACAGAAAAAGAAACGGAAACAAAATAAGAAATGAAAAAGTAACCAACTAACCAACGATTTGCGTTTTGCTGTTAGATATAATTAAGAAAAGTTACAAAACAGGTATCATGATTCCATATGAAGGGTGTGGTAATTCGTTTTGATCATACTACTTTGTTGTACCCTACATGAATTCTGTTTTGGATACATGTAGTATTAGTAATATATATACCCACCCTTCCTGAGGTGTATCGCTCAATACACCATGCCACGTGGTGTGGTTATCAGGTCAATATCAGAGGTTAGCCATTTCATATAACCAGGCGTGCGATGGTTATATTATATAACTTTACCTCTGTTCACATGCAGGCTGCGTTTGGTCGAAACGCTCTCGGTTCGATACCGCAAACAAGCTCGGCTTCGCCTCACTTGTTCTGCGGTATCGCACCTCGAAAGAACTTTAAAACCACTGTGTTTTAGGGTACCCTTAAAGGTACCCAACACCTTGAAATGTTGTGTTTGAAATAAGAAAACTACTTTGAAGCAACATGTTTTAATCACGTTGAAATGCTCATTTTGCAATATTGAAGGTACAGTTGACAAATTGAACAGATTTCGCTTCAGCTTCGTCCGGCTTCCAACGCTTCTCTGGAGTTTCTGAAATATATATATATATATTGAAAAACAGTAACTACACTATCAAAGGGTCGATTGTCACTTTTGCATCTGGGATTATTTTGCTTTATTCATGGAAACTAAATATGAACTAGCTGGAGAAAAAAATTCATTCATTTTGTTTAGTCGAATATATTGAATTTGATATTATCGTTGACAATAGAAATCAACGAACTTAAGATGATGAATGAATATTAACCACAACTATATGTTTGATTCAGCGATTGAATATGATTCCAAATAATCTAAAGGTTTGATAAGCAGTACATGATTTCAAATTACCGATGGAAGTGGTAGAGTCGACAGCTTTTACGATCCCATCAGTTAATATTCTGCTCAGCTGTTGCTTTTGCTCTTCACATGGGCGTTTGTATGATCGTACGCCTATTGATGAAACAATTGCAAGTGAATTATTGAATCCGAATTCTTGAAATGTTAAGTTACTGATATTTATATCACTATAGTGACTTGTGTAAAAAATGAAAAGATAGTCAAAATGCTTTCGGAAAAGCAGCAACCTGAAACAAATCCAACTAAATCTAAAAAGATATTATTTAGAACTAAACCGCTAACCTTTGTAGACAATGAAAGTTATTGTGATTTATGAAATCTTACAAATATAATTTTTAATGACTACATTTAATGTTTACCAAAGAAATGTCAGTTTGCATTTCACCCTATACTATCAATACATCTGGAAAGATTTCCACCAACAGTTGAAAATTAAAATAATATGTGCATTTAGTATATTTACCAGACACGGATCTGTGGCCAGTCTGTGCCATTATCAACTGCTCATCTACACCGGCTCGAAAAAGCGAAGTAGCAGCCTTGGCTCGGAGGGAGTGGTTGGTGTAATGACCCTTTAGTCCGGCTTCATTGGTCAGTTCTGGAATTATTTTCTGAAGTGTGTTGTGGCCGACAGCTTGACGGCTGTACCAGACATCAGTCCTTGGCTTCTGTAGGGGGGACAGATAGAAGGCATTGGCTCTGTCTGTAACAAAAGAACATGTAGCATTAGCATTGTAATAGGGTCTTCTAAAACTTGTTTTAGGTAATATGTAAGTGACAGTTTGAAAACTAATGACCTTATTTTTCATAAGGCTCTAAGCAATTGGTGGTGGTTAATCTTCATATTTATTCATTCTTATTGTGAATTATATTAGAAAATATTAGCGAGACGTGAATCAAAACATGTCTGTAGTACTAGCATTGAAATAAGGAATCATAGCATTAAGCAGGACCAAATTGATTTAAGATCAAGAGACATAAAATCATACCTGTAGTCGGACAAATGCTCATGTACAATTTGTACAGCCGGATATGACAGCGATCTGTGTTAGAACTTGTATATATTCAGGCCGTCTTGGGCTTCACGCGTAGGTGTAGTTCCGCCTTGATTGGTTTTAGAGTAATCTTCTGTGTATTCCAGGTATTCACCGCTTGAGTCACTGTGGAGATATATCTGACTATTCTTGAATCGGAGAGCACGGTGTTCGCTGCCGCTTCGAAGAGCAAAATGTTTACCATTAAGATACACGATAGTGCGAAGGAGAATCTTGGGGTTGTGATCCCCCAGAAGTTTAGTTTGCCAAAACCTTTCTTCCTGATCAACGTCGAAGGCTTGTGCTTGACGTTTCTCTCTTCCCAAACCATCACGAGTCATGATCAATTCTTTCATTCGGCCGTCCAGGACTTGTCTGAAGCTTTCAAATGCAACATGTTTCAAGACATTGTAATTCCGTTTCCGGTTTATCTTAAATGTCCCTGGATGCCCATAACCAAACTAAGAATGGAACGTGGTGGATAGTCCTTTCCATTCAGATTTCTGACTTCGCAAACGAATTTGCTCAGCCAGTAGCACAGTTCTTTTTCTGTCATAACTTCAAGACTTTTGACCTTTTGTTGATCTTGGGAAAGATTGTTTCGACTGATTGCCCAAGCATTAAAGGTATTGACTGACCACCTGTTACGTTTTCTCGTGTTTTCAGGTTCAGCTTTTTTCGCCATTTCCTCCAGGTAGTTGTCTGTGACAGCATCTCCAAAGCGGTTATCCGGAGGGCCTACCTTTTTAGGCATATCCTTTGATTCTGGAAATCATAACCAAATAAAATATATGCTTTTCCGAATTATCAATATCCGTACGAAAACCTGAACATTGTTTTCTTCACTAACCTTATCTGATTGTAAAGATTCGAGCTATACTTAATATGAAAAGAGATTTCAAGTACTTAAGGATATCTGTGTTGTAAATAAACTAGACTTTTGGTTTCTATTTAAAGAATATTCAGAAGAGGGAGAAATATTATGGCCAAAACGTGTGTACATGTGTCTTTCACGTTCTTATCCTTATAGCTTCTAATCTTTATATGTAAACACATGTATGCCATTCATAGACATTGACAGCTGTGAGGTTGAACTAATGATAGCAACAAGGGTACAGTTAATCCTATGATACAGCAGTGGTTGTCATTCACAATGACTTAACGTTCACATAGTGGAATAAGGATATACTGTTAACATCGAAACATTGCTTTAAAAAGATTGTAGGGAAAAATATTATTCATAATATTGGATTTAAAAGATTTAAAAGAAATATTGGATTGGGAAAAAAAAGTTGACATGAAATTTCAAAATTTTGACAATCACGAAAATAGCAAATACTTTTTATACAATTCAACTTCAAAGGATCACCAATGCTAATTAAATACTTTTTTCAAGTCCGGTAACAGTTCATGATTTGGAATGTAGTGGATAATTAATATAAGTTATACGTAATGAACGTCAAATGAATGAACATTATTTACATTTTCTTGCATTATATCTACACCATTACATAAAGTGTTATGAATTCGAATGCATATTAGTAATAAGAGACAATGCAATTAAATACGTATTCACCTGTTGCCACCTCGATATCGACGTTACTGTCCGTGCTTAAAATATCATCGACCTCTTGGGATGCCTGTATCATTTCCTCATCATCCGAGTTTTTATCTAATAGCCAACGGTCTTCAGTTTCCTGTGATGCTTGAATTAAATCGTCATCTGAAGAAGCCATTTTCTTCTGTGTTACGCAACACGTTGCAAGTCTCACAGTGCAAGTGGTAATGCATCGCACGCACTAATAAAGCTTCTGATACAGGAAAATCTTGTGCTCGTGCGTTGCTGCGAACATTCACTCTAACGATTTTTGTTTTATTTTGAACCCACTTAAAGAGATAAATTGAACATCTATAGCTTATTTTGAACTGAGATATTCTAGATGACTGAACATGAATATTTTTTCATTTCAATTACAAATGTTCAATAAGGAAAATAAAAAGCCAAAACTTGTGCTTTTGTCGTTGTTTACTATATACCAGA
This sequence comes from Steromphala cineraria, assembly GCA_916613615.1. NCBI lineage: Eukaryota > Metazoa > Mollusca > Gastropoda > Trochida > Trochidae > Steromphala > Steromphala cineraria. The sequence goes on from OU744729.1 coordinate 11,233,795, forward strand.
CAATGTGTTATCTAAATGTTGGATGTTATCGTGTCACTCTAGAAAACTTAAAAACATCGTTTTATCAATGTTATAACAAATTAACGTTGATTCATTTGACCATGTGGTGTACGTGAGATAATGACCACATCCTCATGGCCATCCGATATAACCTTCTCGCTGTCGCTTGAAGGTTATATTCCGATAACCACTCGGCTGTAGGTCATTATCTCAACCATATACCTCCTGTTTGAACCGTGAGTCTCCGAGGCGTAGCGTACCGGAGCCGAGGATCACGATTCAAAAAGGAGGTATATTGAGCGATGCACAGAGGGAAGGGTGGGTATATCTGACTTATACCCCACTCCGGTCGAGTTATATTTGACGAAAAAGAGCTATCCACCCTCCCCTATGTATATCTGTCTTGACCTAAGTAGATAAAAAAACAATACTCTTCTTATTACGTTTTGAAAAACATAAACTGACTTCATTACATTAAAATTTGGTACAAACTAGTACCTATACATAGGCTTTTATAGGAAAATACAACAACCTAGACATGAAACAACAAAAAGTACCGCTACCTGTATCTAGCCTCAAAAGTTCAGTCGATAGAGGCGTTGCGTCGCAACATGAAGGCCCCTGACTCGATTCCCACTTTGGTCGTTAACATTTCTCGAAAATTCTAAATTTTACAACTGCGTTGATATGCAAAAGTTGAAAATCTCTACACCTGACTTGATGTGGGTTTGAAAAAAAGAATATGTTTATTAGGAACAGTTGTGGTGTATCGGTCAATATACCTACAGTTAGAACAAAGGAAACCATAGCAACGAGACCGGAAGTGGGATATAATTGTTTGTAAAAAAAGGAAAAATACTTCGAAGTATCTGTCATCAAGGTACATACACACAAAACAACTCAACAATTGTTCTCTCAAAGGCTACCATTCTTTATGATATAAGGGTTAGATTTGTAAACTTCTTTTTAAGTTTTCATGGAAGGATGATCTGAAACATAAGTTGTATGGCGTAAGTTTTTGAATTTTTTAATGTTATCTTTAGTAATAATTAAACATGAAAATCTATTTCATATTGCAATTAAATGTACAGCAAATGTCATTAGGCCTTTGTTTTAAAATCGTAAATGATGTTTTATTTGATTATTTTTTATTCTCACATAAATAAGCATTTAAACAAACATTTAGCAACGAAGACCTTTGAAAGACTAACATTAAACTAGTCCTTGTGGGATGAGGAATGTTCTTTTGTCATCGGACTAAGAGGTAAATGAATTATGTTGGTTTAGAAAAAAGACAAATTTGCGGAGGTTGTGTCAAATATATTTAGATAATCAAAAAGCGATATTTCAAATCAGCTACTTCTTTAGTTTGAATTGATATTACCTAAATAGAATGCAGTGCAGCGGATCTCATAGCTATATTCCAGAAGTCAACCTACTTCGTTGCAATAATTTTCCGTTATTCAATTAAACAATATTTTGTGGATAAATCATGAAATAACAAGAGAGCATTTACGAAACAATTCAATCACAATAACATGTTTCAAATAGCCATTTACAATTAGTTAGTGTTGATTCCTTTCCTTAACTTATAGCTATAATCGACAATCCTGCTACTATTCACCCAGAAACGAAATGGCATTCAAGTTTATTCCTAGGCTATGTCCATCATAGCCTGTATGTCAAAGCATGATTGATCCTTGACCATTGAATAAACTAGATCAAGTTTTGTAGAGGCATATCTGTTAAACCGTTCCGGAATATCAAATCAATATTACATTCTTGTCGCCGTATTATTCACAGGAAAGTCGTATAATGGTAAAAGAAAATAATCAATTGGTTTGACATAACGAAAGCAAGTTGTCATAAACGAGTGAGTGGTATATTATGTTTCGATGTGTATGTTCAGTGTTCTGCAACGAAAGCATTTCTATTCATTAAGTAGTTTCTGACTACAATATATATAGTTACTGAATCTTTCATAGGTATAAATGTGTAAATAAAGTTCTACAACAGGTTTTACGCAGGACATGGACATTGAAGTTTATTGTAGTAGTTTAGTTTGTATACATGAAATACTGTATTACAATGCCAGCAGTTGACTTTGATTACTTTAAAAACTACTTTTATTCTTAAAGAATCATAGATGATCCCAAATTCAGCTTTAAGAAATTGAACTTGCAAATCAAATAGTTAACACCAGTAGTCTAACATCACTAGCATTTGTAGAATAAATGAATGGAAAAAAGATCATGCTGCCTTGACTTCTTTCAGTTTTGCTGGTATTCTTTACAATTCCCTGATGACACATTGTTACATCAATTAATAATCGGCATACTACATCTTTTAAAAATATGATTGTAGCTATAATACCCAATGTCTCATTTCCAATGGGAAATACTGTGATTATGTATTTGAAAGGCATTATGTTTTTATTGAGCCTCCTGGAAATATGATTTGTTATGTTATGAGAGAATGGACTCGGATATTGCACAACAAATAAATACCAATTTCAGAGGAATATTTTTGCAAGCAGGACATCACATTCAGAGACAAGAGAAACGATACCAATGCAACTTTTCAAGGGGGTAAATTACCAAATCCAGTGACTAGGGAAATGTAAAAACGCCTGCGATACGCTTATGGGTTGTGAAGAAGTTCTCACAATTTCATTGATCAGAGTATGATACTTTAATCGTTATGAGTGTTCAAATTCACTCGGGCCCTAAAACAGTTTTTTCTAATAATCTCCACGGAAATCAATATGTTTACGCATATTAACTGTATGACGCTAAAAAAAGAGGACAAAAGTTTTCACCTACATGTATCTCGTCTAGATAAGGAGATTTTAAAACGACAAATTTTGAAAGGCTTATTTTTCAATAACTTGACCAGGTATTGCTTTTGAATTCATAACTTAGTTAAGGTTCTTGATGAACACACGACTTTAGCCTGTTTCCGTCGTAACTATCAATCGTGGCTTAAACTATCTTGAATTTTATATGGTATCAGGTGATTCTTGAAAACTGCAGGGCTACCTGAGATTCCACAGTGCATAACATATCTTGTTTTACCACCACACTAAGATATGATATTTAGACAACTTAAAGGATATCGTCGTGCATGCATTATTTACCTGCCCCAAATTATGATATGGCATGCAAGTTGCTCCTTGGTTATAACATTATTAATGGTTTTTTTATGCAATATGAGAAGTAATCAATTATGCTTACACTAATGCACAATCTCTTTAATAGCATCCTTTTAATAGAATTTGGTTAAAATTCACTCATGGGAGAAATATTTTTACCTCCATAACTAAGATATATATCTTTACCTATTTCATGTTTTAATAATAGCATCCAATACGATGTTTGCCAAAAACGGTTGTGTAAATTGTTTTGCATCTATTGTCAAGTAACATTTCGTTTACAGTTTAATATTGTCCTAGGTGCCTGTTTTAAAAACAAGAAAATTTACGACCAACCATTTGTTTCAAAGGCAAAGCGGAATTTTTCAAGCCCTAGTTTTAACGTATTAACGTAACGTATCATTTGTTTAACAACTTCAAAATATATTTGCAATGATGATTAGAATTGTGAACGTATAACAAATAATAGATAAGAACAATAGTGTCAATATAGATAAGTCATTTAAAGTGCAGATTATCGTGATATACCTTTTTATATCTAAAGTCGCCAATACGTGAAAAGTATTGGAGCATTGTCAATTAAAGATACAAATTGACTATGATTATGCAAAATTTTACAATGACATTTCAAAATCTTTGTATCTGATTTGTTTTCTTAATCGTCGAATCTACGTTCTTTTACCAAAGCCGTAGGTTGGATACAAAGAGGAGACAGAAAAGCACCGTGAAGAGTTTGAAACTCTTCAGTCAACAGAGGTTTAAAACCGACATTGAAACTACATGTTCAGCAAACTGTCTCAACACGTTTCCGGACTTCATTAAAACACACTGGATTGAAAGAACTATATAAGGAAAGGGAGCGGGATAGCGCAGTGGTTAGCGCTTTCGACTTCGGATCAGGAGGTCAGTGGCTCGATTCCCGCTAGGGGCTCGGCAAATTTGTCTTCAGTAGAGAACTGTTCTATACGCCGTCATGTTTGGGTGCAATGCTGCACTGAATTTCAGCGCAATACCACACATTGTTCGCTAGTTCCAGTCGATGCTCGCAGATTTCACCGTAATGCTTAGCCATAATAGTGTTGCGGGCTTTCTCCCTGCAATAATACTAGCAGCCGCGATATAAGTGAAATACTCTTGAAAGCGGCGATATACCCCATATCACCTCACCTTGATAAATAAACACTATTCTACTCATTAATTCACATTGACGGCTCCGAATAATATAAACAGGTATAGCAGCTACGTTCGAATCACAAAAAAATTCAAAAGTTGGTTTATCTTCTGACTGAGCACTCAAAAATTATAACAATAATACTACTTCTTGTACAATTTTGTCCCTAATTTAAGAAAATGTTGAGTATCCATAGAAAAGCCTCCATTGTCCATATGATCAAAGACGAAACAAGTGTAGAGCCCTGAATTCATAAATTGACTACATTACAAGAACAAACGCGTTTCTTTTTCATCTAATTTAGCTTGTCTAAGATAATGATAAATTGCTTGTTTCAAAAGGCACGTTTGTAACAGTTGGCTAGTTGCGTGCCTCTCCCATTGTTCAGCGCTGTCATCCGCTCGCGTGCGCTTTTGTCAGTCTCAAGGCGATGACTTAACACATTTTTCTTGAAACATTTTTCTCAGTTTTTTAGATTTTCCTTAGACGGTAATAGTATTCAGGACTGCACCAAAGGCAAACATTCATTGATTTTACATGGCACAAGGCAATAGGAAGGTATCCTGTAGAATATTTTTCTTCGCTGATATCATCCTAAAACTTACCTCTCCTAATAAACAAATTTAAAATGCCCTTCATGAAATTGAATTTTACATATATAAATTCATATATAAAAATGTTTTTGAAATCAATACGTTGTAATAGTTTATTTCTTGAATTCATCATATCTTGACTTTACATCTAATGGGAATTTAAAAAAACAGGTGGTTAAATGTTCATTTACAAATCTAAGTATTTTAATATCAGGGATGATGGCTGTATATTTACAAACAGAATAAAATAAACAGAATCATTATTTGATAACAAAATTGAATGCTCTTAACCATCTAGCATATAGTTTTGGTGCGATTTTCAGTTGAATATTGTTGTTACGAAACAGGTCCAAAGATATATTATTTCATTGACTTATTCCACAGCAAGTAAGACTTTAAAAAGGGATAGGTTGAACATCATAGATTAGGATACATGTCGAATATTTTAGAAAATGCTTGATTTGATAATGGTTAAAACATCCCTACAAGGCATCAGAGCCGTCAAGTCAAGTTATCCATATTAACATACATGATACAGTAAACATTTATGTAGATCACCCAATAAGTAGTATGGTTGATATGTCATCATCGGTGCATGCAGGTGTGATTTCTATGGTGCCTGATTTCTGTCTTGCGTCGTCGCTATTTCGGGTCTCCAATGATTGGACAAAAAGTGTGATCGCGGTTCAAAATGGCGATAAGGCGATGAGACATAGCGAAGAAAAAAAGCTTCGCTCCGTCACAACAACGCCTTCGCACCATCGTAACGTCCCTTTGCTTTTTCACTATTTGGCATCGTTACTTCACTATTTCACATTTCACATATTGTTCTTTGTTCAAATAACGTTAAAAATGTATAGCAGATATCGGCCACCATAGATTATATTACCTTTATCTTTTTCAACTATATGAGATCGCGTGATTACGAGAAACCTATGTACGATAATGTGTAATACAATTTTAATGGTCCTCCTTATCAATGAACTTTACATAATCGTGAATTATGAATGTTTTAGGATTGATTAACAATAGTATATCGACGTGCTAAGTCATGTGTAAACTATAAAAATGCTAATTACACATTACGAATGTATGTTAATTTCATTATGCGACTTTTCAACGACTTCGATAACGAGTCCTTTAGTGTTATAAATATAATGTGTTTAGTGAAATATTGATTAAATGCATTGATCAGACCGTCGCACTAATACACAGCTAGTAATCAGATAATCATTTCAGGTCATATTGATGTGATGTGGTGTTAATCGCCGCTTTCAAGAGTATTTCACTTATATCGCAGTTGCTAGTATTATTGCAGAGAGAAAGCCCGTAACACTTTTGTGGCTATGTATTGCGGTGAAACCTGCGAGCCACGGCTGGAACTAGCGAACCATGGGTGGTACTGCGCTGAAATTCAGTGTAGCATTGCACCCAAACCTAAATTCGTGTAGAACACTTCTCTACTGCATATTGAAAGTCCCTAAATGATTCAGGCCTCTATACTTGTGTAACCTGCCAAACAATATTTTATTTAGATATGGTTTTGGTTATTCGTGGATAACCAAGGATGTTTGCAATACTGATTATTTCTTGTTCCTCAGATCTGCTTATTCCAAATATTAATGTGGCAACTTTCATTTGGCAGTTGAAATTAGTATATATGCAAATCATAATGAAGGTTATGTCTATTTTGTAAATTGAAAGGAATAGATGTTGTAGAAGATGAATTTCATGTTTTCTTGAAGTGTATACCATGTTATTGAAGATTATTAAAAAAATTACCATTCACTATATGTAGCAGCCTAAGAAAGGCAAATGATTGTTTCATATGCATGGACCTGTTGCCTTTTACGGAATAAATATGTATGTCTGTCTGTTGTATTGAACAAGGTACGCATATACCTCGTCACAAATATTTCAATGGAGTTGGATGATATCTTATAGATGAATTGAATGTAATTTGAAGTCAATCTTTAATATATTCAGATGTAAGATGCAAGATTGGATTCAACAAGACTGTGTGACCTGTATACTGAGATATAAGAATCTGGTGGCGGGAAATGACAGATTATCTTAGGGAATTACATATGAAGTGTTTATTTTACCCATATGTTTCATAAGTTATACATCAAAGCTTGATTTCATTAAATAAATATTTCTCTATAAAGAATTTCAAAGATGTTTTTTGTCCGAATTCATCCGCGCTAAACCGTCGCTTTACTCCGGACCTACCTACGCATTTCTGAATATCTCTTGCGAAATTGATTTACAAATGTCAATTTATCAGTGGTTAAAAAATTTTTGTTCATTTTTAGTTATATGAATCAAACTCATTTTGAGTCTGCAAATGTTTGATTCCTATGGTTAATTTAAGAGATTGATCAACCAGTATATAGCCAAATATATAGAATACTTTTCATGAATCAATTTGAAATGATTTTTGTTTGAAATCGCTATGCGATCTCTGAGGTTTATAAATATTTCATTGCAATAATAATAATTTAAAGTGATTGCATGTACTAAAATTGCCTAAAATAATCAATTGTAGCAACGCAATTATGTGAAATAGGACCGAAAGACTAAACATGTTTTAAAGCTCAAAATGTAAACCCAAGTGTGGGCAACACTCTTGCATATCGAGAACATGATGTAAAGTATAAATACATAATAAAAGGAGATATTAATAGCCCAATAGCCACATTAAAGGGACAGTCCTATCAGGGTATATTTGTAGAAACGAAATTCAGGGGGGCTTTCTTGTTAACAAATCTATATGATTTTCACATGAATTATTTCACACTTAATTTCAAATATGTTAGTGAGGTATAACATTTCAGTTGTTAGAGATTTAACAATTTAGCACAGAATAAAGTGTATAACTGAAAAAAGAACAACATTGTGAAATGAAGGCAATCATAGGTACTACGAGCGTGGAATGCATTAGTTCGACAAAACATTTTCGGAACTGATAACTTTGATTATAAATTATTTTTTAATATGCTCCTCTTAGCATAACACAGCACATTTGTATTCTCGCAATGTTTAAATTTTAGGATGACGAATGAAAGCCGATAGATACATGTATTTATCTTTAATTCTCATGTTCAAAGCGCTTCAAACGGGTACGGAGAGAATTCAAGATTTTATCTGAAGAGATGGATCCCAAGAACAGTTTTAAAAGTTGAGAAAAACAACTTTCGGATTATATAGCCGTTGCTTAAAGGGGGTCTGCAACCCGAATTTTTAACTTCCAGAGTTATATTACCAGGGCCCAGAAAGAGTCCAAAATGCTCGATAGGGACGAAATCGTTTGGTTACGAACCGCTTACAGCTGACAGCCAGTACCAAGTTTGTGTCATGTGACAGCCCTTACCCATCTGGACGCTCTATTTAACGATGGCCAACTAGGTTTCACGAGCTAGGTTGTTGATTCCCTTTAAACTGCCTCAATCTTACAATTAGAACATTGACAATAAGCTCTTAAAGATGCTCTCAGGATTTGGTCTTGGATCGCAGGGTTCGTGTTGGAATCTATGGCTTGAGATGCTCCTGTAGATACACTGGTGCTGTACAACTACGTACCTCACGTTTGTTCGCCTAGTGTAAATACCATCCTGCTTTGGATGTCTTTGAGGCATCCTAGCATTGCGAAAACTAAATTGATCATGATGAAATTTCACTACATAACTTTAGATTCATTTCATGTTAACATATCTTCATTTCATACCTAACAGTTACCCGTAATAGTTTCTGAAGGTGAGGTCCAACTTTCTAAAATACCATTTTTTCCCTAATTAGCATGAACAGTTCAAACGCAAGTCACATTTGCACGAAGTCAATGTAACCGTACCGATTTTACTCCCAGAAAGTTCATATGAAATATTTGAATGGAAGAAAATCAGAAAATCAAAAATACTCCAGCCCTCTATTTCTTCATGCCAAAATTAATAAATTGGCACCAGAGATCAGACGTCCCCAATATTAAGTTCGAGAATGATTATTTTGCACTTGGACAATGTTTGACCATTTTGTCAGATCTGCAAGTTATTTATTTCAATTGACGTCCAAGTAAACCCAAATTACATGACATTTGCACTAATAAACACCAGCAAGTGAAGAAATTAAAGATACGAAGCTGTACCATCGGTGCATCGAACTGTTCTGCACATGATCATGAATGATCTCTTTTACAGGCAGCCTATTTGATTCCTTAGTATCGTTTGACATGAGAAACTAAGTAACTTTTATATAAGTATTGTTTGTGGATTTACATGACATCCAGGTCGGCATTGCAATGTATGAATTTCGTCATTTTCATATTGTCTTGATTCTTCTTCCTCGTGTTGTTTAATAACTATGGAAGTATCGAAAAAATCCCACGCAGACACAGATTTCATCATCCTTACAATCGTATTTCTTATCATTACATTATAGTTCTACAGCTTAATGATCTACTGTATGTTAATATTGACAAAGCCTTATCGTAAATCTGAAATAGTTCACACCTGCTATGCACATTGTAGCCCGTTTACCCTTTATTCACTCTTTAAGTGTCTTTTCATCGTATAAGGAGTCATTTACAACCTTTCATGCCACATACTTGCAAAAGTCATGAAAGTAATTAAGAAACTATTTTGAAAGTAGACGTTTCTTGAATTAAAAAATTCACAAAGGATCGGAATGAAATTTAACTTTTTTAAATTTTACTACAGAAACATATATTATTAAATCAGCATACATACAAATTCTTTATCAATCTTAAAAGGTACGATTTTAAAATGAAAAAAAACGGTTAAATGTAGCACATAATTGTTAAAGAACATCTGACAAATCGTTTGCTTTTGAGGTACTTTATCACATGTTTAAAGAGCGTGTAATACTATTCAAAACCCTCAGCGGATCGATGCATTGTGTTACACGCAGTTTATTGAGTATAACACAGTCAACCAGCTGGAAATTTCCTCCATGAGCAATTATTTAGAAAACCCATTCATGACGCAGACACCAATGCCATAGAACCTTTGGACAACAGAGCGCGAAGGAGTTCCGCCTGTGTATTCTATCGTGTAAGTGATTTATCGCGATCAATGAATTGCACGACCTCTCTTGCAGTCATCATCGTTTAGCGTAAACTCCATAGCAGAATAACGTACATAGGTGCCAACTTAAACGGTAGGGGTGATATTCGAGGGAGGAGGGGGTGGAGGGAGATACGAGGGGAGGGATACGTATAGGGTATATACACCCACACCATATATGACGTGATATAAAGGCGATAATATTATTGGACACAGAATAAGATTAAAGCCACGCCCCTGATACTCTTTGTATTAGCAGAACTGGGCAGTCACATTGATTCGAGCCGGAGACGCATCTTGCAAAGGGGTGAAAGGTCACGAGCTGAAAGGGAAGGACTTCACTGGCATAGACCTGTGGGCGAGATGCTAGAACTAGGGTTGATCTAGGATGGTAGGCAGGGGCAATCGGCAGCAACAATTCACGGGATAATACACACTCTCTCAGCTGAGTAACACAAGTTTCCACGAAAACCTACGGACTCCTATTGCGATAACTTTAAAGTAAGTCTTTAATAACTTTGCGACTTCATGTTTAAAAGATAAGGATTTTGTGTGTTGTGAGATTAAATGCTAAAGCGTGTCAGTTTTGTGTCACGAAAGAATTAAACGTTGTTATTTAAATATTATCGTTTAAAAAAGGAAATGTCATGTTAAAAAAGCAAATGTCATGCTAACTCAAGTTTGAATTTAGCTATCGGTTATCTTTATAAATTTTATGTAAGCATTGTTTGATTTTAACGATTATAATGTCGTTCTTTCAACGAAGTCGTTAAAAAACAATATCAAGTCGAACCTTTAATCGGCGTTTGATACACTGACAAACGTGGATCATGCCCCTTTGCTAATAGAACACCTGAATTACCATGTTTATATCACCTCTGAAGGAAACCGTTAATTATCTTATGTCTATCAATGAGTTGTCGCCATGCGGGCTGTTAGATAGATAGGACAAATGTATAGGAATAGGATTAGTTTCATCCGCTGTGAAAATGCTTGATGAATATTCAAAATGAAAGAAATCTCAATAAAAAAAAGTTTTTCCACAGTCCTGCCAAACATAATATATGCTTTTACTTTTTGAATATAACTTGTTAAAATTAAACACAATAAAATGTGTGATTAATTACGAGATTATAAACATATATTTTCAAAAAATCACTTAAAGAAGTAGTAATTACTCTATAATTATGTAATATTCATTTTCATACAAAGGTAATATTAATATTGAAATATTGTATTACCTGCCAGTAGCTATTTCTATGGTATGCTCATTAAGGAAAGTAACCTATAAGTAAATGAAAGCCCAGATAAGTGACAATGAGAATTTTAAGCTATATATAAATAAATATATAATAGATATATGATCCAGACACGCCGCATCATTTGTTTCGAAGCAATTTAATTGGATATTCGATGTCTATTACGCTTAACGATTGGAACTTTCATCGAAAATGTCAGAGAAATGATTTTATAGCCATTTCCCTATATTAAGCTTCCGCAAGTATTCCGGTCGTAAACGCACGGCCTTTTCAATTAGAAAAACGTTAATGGACTGGTGACAATTATGAATTCAGACGGATCCGATTCAGATAAGTATTTAACCAGCTTTTTAAAACAAGCTTATCAGTAGCCATAATACACTTACTCATTTGATCAGTCCATCTTGTGTTATTCATTTCCTTAATGAATCACAATAATTGCTTTGGGCGTACTCCAGAGAATGAAATCCTAGCACATCAACAGGGCTAGAGCGAGTACCTGTCTACTTTCATCACGCTAACTAAATGAAGTACCTTTGCATCCTTAATATCAGATGACAGTATGCTTCCAGCAGTTGCTATGAGCGGATAAAATGATCTCGCTCTCCCTCTCTTTCTCTCTGAAATAATAAAATATCATATCCCTATAAAATGCGCCTATTGCTCTCTCTTCTTTATCTCTCTCGCTCTCTCTTTCTCTCTGAAATAATAATCTATCCCATCCTTATACATTCTCTCTTCCCACAGAGGCAGATCAAGTCATGAAATGTTGACACAGCCTCTGTCATATTACGCCGAAATCCGTGGGTTCCGGCAGTTTCCCCATGCGGAAAAAATTGCACCACTATCCATTTGAATTTCTTTATCAACAGTTACTGACAATGCTTCTCGCATCGAAAGGATGGTTCATATCACAATGCCTTTGCCATGATACATAGCCAAAATGATGATTTAAGAACAACTAACTTCGATTACCTCCAATCAGGTATCTCCCATTATATCCCACAAACTCGGCGTAATAGAACAGAGGCTTTATCAATATTTCCATGACTTGATCTGCCTCTGTGGGGAGAGAATGATCCTTATATTATTTTTCGCTAATCAGTGAACCGACCTGTACCTGTTTTATAACCAGTGATACATTTACATTCTTCATTTGCATCCCTTGCTCTCTCTCTCACTCTCTCTCTCTTGCTCTCTCTCTCTCTCTCTCTCTCTCTCTTGCTCTCTCTCTCTCTATCTCTCGCTCTCTCTCTCTTCCTCTTGCTCTCTCTCTCTCTATCTCTCGCTCTCTCTCTCGCTCTTTCTCTCTTACTCTCTCGCTCTCTCTCCCTCACTTTCTCCCTCTCTATGTCTCTGTCTCACTCTCTCTGTCTCTCTCTGTCTCTCCACGTCTGACTCAAAGTTCCTGTTTCAAATAAATTCTGAACTCCCTACAAGTATCTGGCTCCATGTCGTGTTTCTGTCTCATTGATCATTGAACATTGATTCCGTCTCTTTGTATCTCAGAGTAATCCATGAGGATTTGTATTTGTCCCTGATAATAATTCAATAACAAGACATATATCATGCATACGTAGTTAATTACCATTGTTAATAAATTCTCCGTCGGCCATCAATTTGATGAAGAAATTTAATTCAATGAAGATGTCAATTACGATGGCAACTAAATGACTCTAATCACACGATTTGGGAATGGTTTCGTAATGACTCGGCTATAGAGAGTTATTACGAACACTGTGCGCCGCGAAATGAAGAATTTTACATCATCTATTATTGTCCTTGTTACTAACGGTATTCTTGAAACGTAACTGGCCTGTATGAGTTAATAAAGAAAAGTCAATACATCATGGATAATTCTTAGAAAGAGACTTAAAAAATCCAAAGGGGGCAATTATCATAGATGAAACAACATCTTGATGATAAAAAGGTAAAAGTTTGGTTTCATCCTGTTAAGGACGTTTCATGTCTATTCTGTGAAATCACTATTATGAAACATACGCCGAGTGTCGTCACAAAGATGTTACAAAATACGTGATAAGAAGTTCCCTTTAACTGATATTCGGAAAAGGACACGTTAACCATTCATACTACTGAGTATATAGTATGCAATAACTAGGCAATTGACAGAGACTGGGGGCGCTGATGACATTACTAACTTTCATGAATCCCGCCAGGTACTCGGCAGCATTGGCTGTTCTACACGCAATAAGGTTTGGGTGCAATGCTATAATGAATTTCAGCGCGGTACCACCCATGGTTCACTATTTCCAGCCGATGCTTGCAAATCCACCACAATGCATAGCCACATTGGTGTTGCTGGCATGCTCCGTGCTATAATACCAGCAGCCGCGATATAAGTGAAATACTCTTGAAAGCGTTAGAACCCAAGATCACCTCAACTCACTTATTTTCATAAAAGACGTTGCAAATAAAGAAAGTTACAACTGTTTATATTTTGCTTAAAATAGCACAACGATTAGGGAAACATGTGCACTGTTCAGTCCAAATATCTCCGAGACGGGCTCTACATGTATCTAATTAACGTAAAGCATTGTATTTAGTGCAGTCGACCCCTTTTAACGGAACGTTTCCGCCTCGTTTGGTTCCTAAAACAGTCTGACGAGTTGGAAGGGTCTGTCCTAAATTGCCAATGAAATGAGAACCCATGCCTCATCTCACCATCTCACACCTCTACGATTATCGCACGTAGTGTCTGCGATTATCTTACCGCATCGCAGACATCTGATCATTCTGCTCTCGCGAACGTGATTTAGCGAGAAAGGGAAAAGCTTTGATTCTGGCCAAAAGAGAATCTTATCTTCTCAGTAAATAAGACTGTTTATCTTATGTTAACATGAAAAGTTTCCAATTCTTTTGTACTTGTGTTTTTAGAATATATAAAGCTAATCATTGATTTATTTTCTTTGTTTCTAAGAACCTCTTACTTTAACGTCTTCGTGTTGGAAATGTTTGTTCCCTAAGCAAACTTTGCCACTGGTTACATATACAATCTACTTTGATATTGGCAAAATCAATGCTTTCAATGTATACTGTTTGTCATGACAATATTAAAGAATGAATACGACCTTACAATCCGTATGCTTAAGAATATATTCATAACTGTCTTAGGGTTATATATAATTAATTATCAACCTTTCAAAGGAATCATATTCTGGATCATAAGTCATTGTTACATTGATAAAAAGAAGTGCATTTTTTAAGGTTCCAAATCATGTTCTCTCATTTTCCTCCCCTTTTCAACCACCCCTGCTAACTGCGTGTAGTGCAAAGTTATAGGAACCCATTATTCGAGGGCGTAACCATATTAGCACATTTATCTTCTTAAGAGGCATTTTAGAAGTTGAAAATGATAATGAAGAAACATATATGGATGACAATATCATGAATAAAGAAGTTGTCATCCATATATGTTTCTTCATTATAGCACATATTTTATTACCTTCTTGAAATGGTTTCGTACCAAAACGAGTAGAAAGGAAGGATTTCGGGTTCATCTGCTCAGAAAAATTAATGATGACATACCAAACCCTAGCCTCCTTCTATCGACATCAATAAACATTGACGTTTCTCATGTAAGTGACAGCGATGACAATTTTACAGGTTTTCTTTACGCTACACACTCGTAAGAGTAAGTAACAATGATGACAGGTTAGCAGGTTTCTCTAAAGCATTTTACATATGTCGACACTGAAACCGTATATGTTCTCACAATTTTGTCAAATACATTATACGTTTGTGACAATGCATAAGACAGGACGTTTCCTGTTCAAATTATGAAAGGCTGGCTTTGCGTTAATATCACGTTCTCTTATAGCTATACGCTAATATAGCGATACGTTGTCTTGACATAGCTGTCCTATTAGAACCAGAAAGGAAACATTACATTATTTTTGGTTTCGTTAACGCATTTGCAGGAATGCAGCCAATGTTTTGACAAAGAATTTACAAATAATTTAATTCAAGACATTTCATCCTTCATGATAATATCCTAAGATTGTCTATAAGTATTGCTGATGTTCACAGTATTTAGCCTTGTCTAAAATACTATATCAATGAAATCATATTTTTCATAATATTCCTTGTTTAGCCTTGTCTAAAAAACAATGTATTTAAAATAATATTTTTCATAATATTCCTTGTTTTTAACCAAGTGTTCTCATAAGGCTTCAGTAGCGTCTACCGTTGAAAAATCTTTCACTCCACAGTGAACGAATATGCTTCTTAACAGACTTTGCCGAAGACCACTTCTTTCCATATTATCTTTTGTTTAAAGGTTAACCTTAAAACGAGTTTACGTGGTGGCTTTCAATCTCCTCAGTGCTCTGTATAAAGTCCACAAGTAAGTATAGGACATGTGGAAAGCAATTCTGTTAGCATATAAGTCACTTTAAAACAAAAGTTCATTTGTCTCGCACTTCATGCAACCTGTTGCAGTTAACATTTGGTAAGCGTGGTTATTTGAATTACATGTTACCAAACTCGGGATATCTAAAACGTTTTGACTATATTTGACATGAATATGTTTTACAGACGTCATTCTCATTATTCTTGTAGTAAGTGTGACGGATTTAATCGTGATAATCAGCAATAACCAATCTATCACCCGATAACAATTTATCCTAAAGTGTTTTAAAATATTTTGAAAGACCTTACACAAGTATCGTATTCGTATTATCTTTAATACTTCACATTCTAATCCCAATATGAAACTGTCATCATACTGCAATTAATTTGCCCTATATTATGATTGACATAAATTGAGTGAAGTATTTAAAACGTTGTTTATTTTTTGCCTTTAAATTCTGACAATGAATATCAAATGCTGCAAAACATTTCAAGCAATCATCATTTGCTGCGAACTCATCTAAAATGCAGACGGTCGGCTTCAAACAAACGTAATTTCTTGCAGAATATCGAGTTGATTTCCGCGCAATGGTAGTAAACTAACAAGATCCTTCAAGCTCAACCTCGGGGGAATATCATGTTTCTTTCCAGAAGACATGAAGGTTGATACGACGGCCTCTGGGTATATGTTTCTGTAATATTATCATGCCCACAGAGAAAGTTAATGTTTTATTTCTCTTAAGCATTGTGGATATTCATAATGTTTGCAAATACAAACAATGATATAAAATGTTCTTGGTTAAAAAAACAATGACTTTTGATGAAAGCCATTACGTAATGTAATTCCTTCTCTATATACTGTAACAGTCAAAGTTATAATTGGGAATATATCAGGCGAAAAAATATTTTGGTGTACCCGATGTGACAAGTTATAAGGCTTTAGATGACTCTGGGTCAGAAAGTCCACCCTTTACATCCTAGGGTAAACGTTTTGATATAATCATATAAAACCTAGGACCTGTTTACAGCTTTGGGTGATAGAAGAACAACATAAACTTTGAAAGAAGTCCTGCAGATAACTGTTTACAAGCAATGTGATCTGCAAGGAGAACCTCAGTTTATATAAGCCTATAGATGACTCTTGGTCAGAAAGTTCACCCTTACATCCTAGGGTAAACGTTTTGATATAATCATATCAAACCTAGGACCTGTTTACGGCTTTGGGTGATAGAAGAACAACATAAACTTTGAAAGAAGTCCTGCATATAACTGTTTACAAGCAATGTGATCTGCAAGGAGAACCTCAGTTTATATAAGCCTTTAGATGACTCTTGGTCAGAAAGTTCACCCTTACATCCTAGGGTAAACGTTTTGATATAATCATATCAAACCTAGGACCTGTTTACGGCTTTGGGTGATAGAAGAACAACATAAACTTTGAAAGAAGTCCTGCATATAACTGTTTACAAGCAATGTGATCTGCAAGGAGAACCTCAGTTTATATAAGCCTTTAGATGACTCTTGGTCAGAAAGTTCACCCTTACATCCTAGGGTAAACGTTTTGATATAATCATATCAAACCTAGGACCTGTTTACGGCTTTGGGTGATAGAAGAACAACATAAACTTTGAAAGAAGTCCTGCATATAACTGTTTACAAGCAATGTGATCTGCAAGGAGAACCTCAGTTTACAATGTATGAGAAGAAGCGGAGTGAGTTGTCAATACAACCTTTTGATTTGTCCGCCTTTGTTCCCCGCGTCGTTATTATATTGCAACGTGTTTTATAAAATATGTAGCCAAAGCTGTGGGCATATCTAAGGTATGATTGTTTATGTATTGGTATCTTTGGCATCGGTAGTATCTGTGGCATCTGTTGCATTTTTGTTGCAACGTTTATTCAACTTTATTCGTCATCTAGGGTGTTTTATCCCCAAACCATTATTATATACATATTATACGCCCATTTCAAATAGGAAAACTGTTCGATCATACACAACTCTCTTTTATGTTAACCTCGTTATAATTTGTAAATGTTAATTAGTAAGCTTAACGTAATTGTTTTGGCTCATTACGAGCTGTAACAAATTACACCAGAATGAAATCTTATCAGAACCGAGGTCTTTATGGTTGGAATACATTTGATGGTTACGTTATGTAATCACCGTTACCATAATTCACTGGTCCGATGTCACAATTCCATCAGGTTTGTCGCCTCTACAACCTACAACCTAGATTATATATATACTGGTCCGATGCAGCAGGGGATATGAAACTTTGGTCGTCAACCTCGGACATTGTCAATTTTGTATTCAACTAAAATGTGAACATTTTTTTTCATAATTCAATTTCACGTCAATTAGGTACATCGCCTCTACGACCTAGATTATATTTTTGATATAATTTCAGATAGCGTTAGGATAGCAAATGTCTCCACACCAAATGCATGTTTGCATGTAAATGCTGCTCTAACTTTCCAAACATCACTTGGACACATCTTTCATGATTGAGAGAACAATCTAAGACAAGTACACTATACGGAAGATGTAACACTCAGTCTGTCTTAAACACAGACTTACATCAGACCCGTATCAATTTTCATGACCAAAGATTTCATACTTCAAACATAAACACCAATGGCGTGTGTAGCTCATCAGCCTGATAATATGGAAATTGGTAAAACAACGGCAAGAAGGCATTATATACGCAGTTTTTTACATTTTTTACCCGCCACACTTGGTTAAGAAACGGAATATGAATGTGCCCTTATAACTTTTCTATAACTACCATTATTCCAAACTTTTGTTACACATAGTTCAACAACGAAAAAGGAAAATTAAACACGGAAAGTCTTATTTTCTTTGGTTTCTGAGATGTGCAAATATGTGTCCGTTTCTATTCTATGTCATTTTTTCGAGTTTCTATCAAAACTACCGAAAGGACATATTTTTTTGCCAACCAAAAGTCGTAATGAGAAGCTACGCGAAATGTGGTGATATGTTACGATTAGCCCGGATGGCGGGAATGCTTTATCTCTTGCTTACTATTAAAACGGGGTAAAACTTGATTGAAACACATCAATGGTTCTCAAATAAAACAAGTCCAACTGTTTTGACCTTTTAAAAACGTTTTTTTATCGGCGGTTCTTTTTTTCTATATGAACTTACCATTTTTATTAGCAAATTTCGTTAAAATACATAAATTACAGAGTCTTTACTGAGTTCGAAATGATGCATCTTTAGTAATCAAAAACGTTTCTAACCGTTCAACTTGTAAACTCGCCACTTTTATAAGCGAATATGGCGGCTTTCACAGTCATCAAAGAAAACACACATCTTGGTCTCAATCAATGAACGATATTTACATTAAATGTGCTTTATGTATGACAGAGAAATCCATTCGTGGCTTTATTATGTGGAGAAACTTTATTGATCAAGGAAAGAGCTAGAAGAATAGGAATTTTTATCCCTAGACAATTATCCCCTAAGTTCACACTGAGTCGCTACGGTCAATACATTTTTTAAAAATGATTCAATTTATAGTTGAAAGTTGAAAGTCCAAAGGTTTTAACCATGTCATTTTAAGCTTGCCAGTGCCATAAGCGAATATGTTAGAACCAATGGCGACTTTCAACATCATCAGAGTAAACACAAACATGTGCTTTATGTATGGCAGAGAAATCCATCCCCGGCTTTATTATGGGAAGAAAACTATATTGACCAAGGAAAGAGCTACAAGAATCAAACAAGAACAATAAGTTTCCAGATTCAGTATGCGTGTTGACTTATGATAGAACACAAACTGAAATAGTTTTAAAGAAGTTATAATGGGTGGAAGGCATAATAACAATAGAGTCATTGTTGACTGGAATAGAAAGTGGAAGGCCTGATTGATTGTTTGAAAGGATTTTCGTTGAATACATGAAAATGAATAGATTTTAGGTAATACACTGTATTAAACAATGAGGCAAGTCACAAGTGACGTCCCACGCTAAGTGCCAAATCGAGCAAGTCTGATTTAGGGGAGAAGTCGCTGATTTAGGGGAGAACTTGTAACGTAAAGTAATAACAGCAATAGATATATAGAACATTAGAATAGAAGTACAAAATTAAAGAGCACTTTTGTTCGATATTTTGCTGATTTAGAAAGTTGTAAATTTGTTTTTCGACTTCACCTACGAGCTTTGGCATATATTCATACTTATTGTTTTTGTGACTTGAGTCTCAATGTGAGTAAACCTTCATGCTTAACGAACAATGTACCTCTACAGAAGCAGTGCAAACGTCAAAAACATTCAATTTTCTGATTTTATTCAACCTTTTTCCTAGAAATATAACTTTTAAAGCATTGGCTTCACTTGGTAACGAACTCCACCGTGTGGAGAGGACACCAAGAAACAAGTCTCCATCCAAGGCAATATTTGTTTAAATCCTGCTACAGGGTGGATTGCAATCAAACTGGTCAAACCCTTTGTGGCGCATGGGTTACAAAACCATGTTACCTTGATTCACTTCTGAAAGAGTTCATCACTTGTGGTTTGTTCTTGCACGCCTGAAATCCTCCCAGCATGAAGATGTTCCTAGGCCAACTCCCCAGGCCAATCACGAAGCCGCTCTTAAAGTGTGATTGTCATGAATTACCATTGAGAGCCTATAATCTAGACGTAATTTCCCCAATCTCAGATATCTTTCCAAATTGCCCACTGACATGTTCCCTGGGCAATCATCGAAAGAAAATTGCATGTCCATTAAGTGAAAATATTTCGCTTTCTTCTTGTTAATGCGATTTTGATATTGCGTATTATCGACGAGAAATGCTCCGGTAAGATCAAACTGACGCTGATCAGTGGTAAGAAAACCTTTTTAGGAAATCCACATGAGTCTAAGTTCTATACTTTAAAGGGGTTCTTAAAGTCTCTGCATTTCCTAGCTCCAATGGTCAAACGAAAACTTCAATCCTTGTCACTTTCATGAAAGTGAACTTAATGTTGAGGAACTTACAAAAGTATGAACAGTTTTTATATATTTCAAATCGCTCGAATTGCTTTACAAATGTATTAAGCTTTCTTGCAATTGACGCAGACACGAGGCTGCACGTACTAAGTTCAAAGGTTAAACACGGATTTTGCTTAAAGGGACACTCCTTGTGTTATTGGCGTCACGTACATTACAAACGTTATCAATGGATTCATCTTTTATAAATGGTATGGCCGGTTCTCAAAAATGACAATTTAAGGCTTAACTGTTCAATATGGTAATTAATGAATTATATAAGATATAAAATCGCGAAAAAGATCTAACGGAACATTCCCCTTCATTACTCAAAACATTTTGTCGAAAATAAGCAAATGATACATGGATTTGATTTGATAGTGTTTGATGGATTATCTATTGTGTACTAGTGTTCATATAAACGAAACGTGTACTTTCAGCTTCTGAGCATATGTAAGTAACTTATGAAACTATTCATTAATATGGCGATAAGAGATGAATATGCGAGATAATTCATTAGCATATTTAGAATTGGGGCAAGAATCAACGCAAAATCAAAAGTTTACCTTTCAGTAAATTAATGTACCTAAAATACTAAGATATAAGAAGCTTGAGAAACCGATAATTTATCTAATTCAATTATGAGCTGATAGTAACTTATTTTTTTAAAAAGATTACAAATATTTATAATATCCTTTTCAGATGGCTTCTTCAAAGGAACACCACCTGTTTATATTGAATATCCTTGAACATCTGTGAGGGATTACTGGAACGATATAGATTAGATCGAGTAATATTGACCTATTGTCACTATTACAATAAATCATGCCACTAAACACTGGGTTTAAATGTGTTATGAAGTTTTCGTTACTATTGGACAAAGTGTAGAATGCTATATGGAAATGTAAAGAGTACTGAAACGTACCATGTCAATCAGTCATATTATAAGAAATATCAGTTCGTATCGGATTCATACCTTTCAAACAAGTTCAGATTTGTTTTCTCTTGTACTTTAAACTTATGGACATGGGTTATTTACATCGATCCAGATAACATTACATCAATGACGATGATATTCTATAACTAAATAAAATCGTTCATCAGACAGCCAACCGCCATCGCAACAGTTAATCTATGGCTTTGTGTTATCAACGTTTCTTTCAGCAAAAGACTTAATGCTACCAGGCTAAGAACAACTTCTGGATAATTGTTTTGACAGTCGGATATTCACTTTGATAAAGACGCTGATAGTTATTGACATGTCATTCTTTTTGAGAATTTGGCACGCTTGCTTCAATTAATTTCTACTCTACATTACAGTCATAATATATGTAACACAGATGCGATTTAGGTCAGTTCCATTATTTCATATATGTGGAGTACATCAGATATCCGCAATAATTTTACAAAATGTAAAACAAATAAACAACAAAAAGATATTGAATATACGCTTAGAAAACTGTTAAACGTTTATCGTTAACTTTAGTTCGAATCCTTCGTTCCATTTAATCGTCAAATTCAACCGAATGGTATGTTGAATTTTTTACGTGGTTTTCCTTTACCATTAACGCTAGTCACCTTTACCATTTACGAATATACCTTGCTTACTATTTGAACACTCTGCAATATCCAAACCCTTAGATCTTTTATCTCTCTTTACAAATTGACGAGAACTTTCATTGTCTCATATAAATATGGTAGATGTTTGATATATTAGAATGACTATCCAAATACCTTAACGGGTAATGCAACTAGAATCAAAATTCAAAGAAATGTTTGTTTCTCCTAATTTCGAAACTTTTAATCATATATTTCGGGTACTTTTGTTTACTTTTCTCGCTTATCATCATTAAAACTTTGAAACTTTTGTACGAATATATATATTTTATTTATATTAAAAGATAAATCTACTTGAATTTAATCTTACTTTGCCATAAGTTGCTAGTTGTCATTTTGCAATGTATCAGTGGAAGCGATACGAAATGCATGAAGAGATACCGTTAATCTAATAACTGATCACTTGAGTGGATATAAGGAAACTTCTTCAATTATCTCTAAGACTTCATAACTCAGTAACATTTCAAAGATATCTTGAAGTACCCACGATGTGTCTGCCGGAAAGATTGTATTCGAGATTCGATATTTTGGATTAGTCGAAGCGTTAAAGGCTATAAATGAAGCAGAGAACAAAGCAGGAAAATACGATTCATTAGCTGGATACATGATCCCTGATTGCATAAAAACTTGAAGTCTTTGCGAGATCAAAATATCAGAAAATATGATCAGCATTCGGCAAAATCGACAATGTCTATGAGCTGGCCCTTAGACTTTATCAAACAAATCCTATTATACTACCGTAGGGATTTAGAGAATATGCCACCAACTGGCATGATATCTGGCTTCCAATGCTGAGGAATCAGAAAAAGCGGCAATTTGTTATAGGCATTGGTCCGCATGGTTACGAACGGGGTCTCAGAGGAAGTGATGAATCAATGGAATCGTCAATATCTCATACACGATTGTTTGCAGAACTCTCCAAAATATGAATTAAATGTCTGTGGTGACCCATGGAGCTTTAGAACAGGGTCCCAAAGGTCCTGTGAATAAATCTCGCAGCCCAATTGATACAGATTAATGCACTTGGGTGTTATTTAAGACCCCTCTCTATTTCATACAAATAGCAATTCACTGACTCCGTCCGACGATGAACAATTGCTTCATTAGTATAGAGAGCTTGCACGTGATCGGGGGTAAAGATAAAGCGCTACCATGGTCATAGGTTGACCAAAGGTTGGCCGCTTTGTAGACTGGAGACCAATTTGTATCTCTCATCTTGCGTTTAAGTGCACTTTTGAGAGTTTAATAAAGTTTTGTGATATACTTTATGACGTAGTAAAATGCATCAGTGCAGCGGTATGGTTGTGAATAACATTTTGAATGAACTTATCGAATGCTGTATTGTCTAACCTGTTCTAAGTTATGAATTATTTAACTGTTATATGAATTTTGATATTGGTTTACTCAATATATGATTTAATTTCTACATTACTTCTACTTGTAAATATGATTTACCAATGAAGTAGTTTATTCAAAATGGAAATTGTTTAGCAAGTGTCCTTGAAAGGACTTTACTACGTTGGATAAACTGTGTCAATTCCGTTTCTAGAATTAATTAATTGTTTCAATCCAAACATTCGTAAAGCATTGGATGGTTTTGACATCGGATGCTAAGAGTTTGATGTTTGCATCCATCTGTTGCTGTTCAGATGAGAAGCAATTAATCAGATTTTCTGTACTACTTGATTCGAGTGCATACATGGACATATCAATATTGATAAGCCAACCTGAACAATCTTCATGGTCTATTCCGCTTCACTTTCAACTATTTTTCAATTCACAATTGTTTTAAGGAACCGACGTATGTTCAGTCTCCTGTGGAAAAATGTCAGTGGTTTTCGCATTGTTGAACTTGCACTGGAGTTGATTTACAGAGCTAAAACAGACACATGACAGTTGAAATTATTTTCTTCATTTTTCTTCCAGGATCCAACACAAGCGTCCCCTTACTAAACGAAAGAGCAGGTGGCAACGATCATATATAAAGAGACAGACACAAGATTATTGTTACGATATAGGTAAGTAAAGTTTCAAAAATGTTCTCGTAACCACTATCGATTCATTATTACATACTTGAATATTTAAGCTGATTTTTGTGATTTGGTTTTTTACTTGTCTAGTTGTTAAGCCGTAGGAACCTTGAATGTATTTTGCTCATATGCAGGTGCAAAAAACAAGATTACAAATGGTCAATAAACTGTCTATTCTCAAATGTACGATCTACTTGGGTAATACTGAAATGATAAGGGCATCGTCCGGTGATCAAAGTGTTAATCTACCTAGCGGAGAAGTAATAATTGCCATGAACGAATATCATGTGTTGATTGCGACTGAGATATTGCCATATGTCCTTGTAATTGCTGTCATTCCAGGCCAGTACGAATTCTTTAATAGTACCTTTAGTTTGTACCGAATAAGGTTTAGTGGCTATAGAATTTCAAGTTATTTTATGATTAAATGATCGTGAGATATGTATTCATTTGGAAAAGATCAAACCTTCAGAAGGAATATTTGATACAATCTAGTTAAAACTAGCTGTAATGTTATCGTACCCTAAGTCCTTACGTTGAATCGGACAATCTAGTAAATACAAGCTGTCAGAATCGGCCAACCTAGTTAAAACTAATTGCAATGTTTATATCCAATAAGTCATACATTAAATAGTTGATATTTATGCTCATAATGTGTAAAATGCAATATAAATCTTAACGACGCCCGATTCAAAGAGATCAGACAGTTCTTTTTTCATTGGTTGATTTCCGCGCATGCGCGACACGGACAAGGTGGGTTAGTAGCTAGATGTAACGTAAGGACTTAGGGGACGATAACATTACAGCTAGTTTTAACTAGATTGTATTTGATAAATCTTAAAAGAGGCATCACTAAAACAAATTGGACATTGCAATCCATTCTTCGTCCATGTTAATTGCGAACAGATATGATGGTGGTATGATTGTATCAGTCATCGATATCGTAATTACGTAAGTGGTTTAGCTCTGTTGACGACCAGTTCATGATCGGAATCATGAATACCACATTTAATTAAAACACTTGTCTGCATGCAATATTTCCACGTGTACATGTGCGCTGTCTAGACCACGTGGTGAATGATGTGGGCGTCAGGACTGCTGTTAAATACCTATCAATGTCGTGATTGCTCCAATAAATGCATCGATAACATGTCAACGCCAATTAAGATGTAACGAGAAGCACATCTCTTGCTTCGATCTCACAGTAAAAGTGAAACCAAAACGGCAGTTTCCTGTTGTATGTTATCACTGAGGAGACTTGAGTAGCGTATTACACGTTGGCCGTCGTCATCAATGCCCAGTTAAAGACGATATTATCGCACTGCCACAGATGACAGGGTTCACATCAGATCCAATCGCGACGAAATACGGAGTTTCTTCTTCTTCTAGAGGCATTTTACAACCTATTACGATAAAATAGAACACATTATATGGCCTATCATCGTTCTTTTTGCAATTCATGTGACGTATGTGGTTATTTTCATTTCATATGGACAGATTAACATACTGGTATTATTGATGGCCTTCTTGCTTAAATGCTTAAACATTCAGTAATTTATGTGCAAATCTGTTACAACGTCTTTCAGTGTTCATCCAAGGTCGCAAAGACAAATTGAAGGAATGTTTGCTATGATGTTACTATAACTACAAAATTGAAATACTTATTATGATACCAACTTTCTTTGAAGATTTGACATTCTCTTCAAAAACGTGCTCTTAGTTCCGATGATCTATTTAGATCTGCACATTTGACGGACGATCGTAGGACCTTTTTTATTATTTTTAAATGATTTTGCGCAAACTTAATTTGATATTTATCTCCGTAGCACCGTTATAACTACCGCGCGAATTAGTGTACATAATGCATGTACTCACAGACATCACCACAATGAAAAGGAATGAAAGGAAGGTTCCATCTTTAAATCACTCGTTAGAATTTAACCGTCGTAAATCATTGTTTGCAGTAACATAAACTATCCGTCTTTATGTACATTTATCTTCATAAATACACAATAATGACGTAGCTCGTGTCATTATATGCTTAAATACTTTCTCTTATAAGGAAGACGAATATCCTAATTTGAATGTTCTGTTAACTAAATGCTCAAATAAAAACGGATAGTCAGAAACCTCAAAGCTGATTGGTGATGGGTTCATCATATTTCTGTCAAAACGGCTTTGTCGTATTTAGCCTCTGATAACAAATTTACGTAATCCAAACAGTCATGCTATCAACATTAATCTTAAACATGAATTATGTCATACCACGGGTTTGCCCATGAGGCATGCGATCTGAACTCCGACGATACTCTAGCTTGCTCTGATGCGGAATATTATTGATGTACAACTGGAAGCATCAACATACAAAAACGGCCTCGTGGTCAAACTGTCATATATTTCTTGATCGGCTGTGTTACAAGCTAAAGCACGTATCGAAAAAAATCAAAATATTCAAAGATTAGAAATCATCTTGCACAGTAGACCAAAAGGATGTTCAAACACAATCATTCACTCAAACAGAAATAAAATGATATTACAGATATGCGTGTAAAAAATGCGATTGTTAACAAGTAAATGAAATATAGAAGTTCTTACCTGACTGACAACGTTTCTGTCAATATATTTAATCTATTTAGGCTTTTAGTTAGTCATTTAAGCTTTAGGTTCGAGAAACTGTGTTGATTTGCTGCAAATTGACAGAAATGGTTATTCCAGATTTAACTATATACAATTTGACAGTTCATAAATATGACGTGGTGTCTTAATCAAATCTTCCGTAATGTATCTTATCAAATTTGAATGGCTTGGTTGGCATCGTTTTAATAATGCTTGCTATCAATTTGATGACTTGATAAAATATTTAGCAACAATACCCCAGTAATATTTATCAACATAAAACATCATGATCAGCACATGTAAAAAGATCATAAGAAGACTAATTAAGATAAATCGTGATGTCATTCGTGTCTTTTTACGGTATCAAATTACGTGGTGATTTCATAACTTATTCCCTAACTGTTTATGAATGAAATGAGACATTTGAAATAGATTCACTAAAGATACTGATGAAATACGCGTATTTTATATCGTGATTCACGGTGCTGATGTCAAACTATCATTTCCTCACGAAATATTCCGTTGTTACCTAATGTTACAATATAATGACATTCTGTTGATATCCTTTATAACTAAAATAACAAAATACCTCTAAAAAAAGACACACAAGCAATGCCAGTGTCTTGAGATTCATTTATTTATGTAATTTGCTTTTGTTACACGCATGCTCAAAAACCGAAATACAATTGACGTTAATCATACCTATGTTGGTATATCAAAGTGTCACCTGCAGACAAATAGTTGCCAGATGTGAAGGACTTGACACAATTGTCTTTAAATGCAGTCACTCATGAATTTGAATACAAGTTGAACGCAATTGCGATATTAATATGGGAAGTGTAAAAGGGACCACACCCTGTAAACTATTTGAATCTTCTTTTCTCGGAAAGAGCCTAGAAAACTAAAAGTTTGGTTTCAGAATCCGTTTTGGTTTTGATGACCCTGTGACCGGTAAAAAGTAAAAGACTTTGAATGCTGTGATCGTACGAACAGAACCTTTAAACAATAGGGATTATAATGTATAGATTTGGCGTCCCTCTTGTCCCTTGAAGATCAACGTATACGACGTATGATAAGCTACAGAGCCATTGGCTCTTTTTTATATTCAAGTATGACCTAGCTATTGACACTGTTGAATTAGAAGACATAGTGCATTAGAGCTTAAAATCTTTATCGTATGTTTAAATACAACTTTGACAATCTAAGTACATATCGGGGCCATTTTACTTTAAGATCTCAATATTGATATAATATTTAAGCAAACATGCACTTTAGACTGCAATCTCAACAATGGGGAGTGTTATCATGATGAAAGGTTTAAAGCCGTAGATCACTGATATATTGTCGGGCCTACGCACTTCACAGTGATATTCAGTGGGTAGGGTAACATACACTTGTACGAAATCAAAACGGATTTACCTTGTGGAACACTTAAACCTTAAGGTAAGCATCTACTGAAATTGACATAACGATAATATGTCTTTTACTACGAAGATCACTTTTTGCCATGGTCTTTTAAAGAGACACTCCTAGATTTGTTAAATATATCCATTCTTCCTAATGGTGTCATTAAATCTAGAGGTAATGACTGTTGTCGGCTGTATCATTAAATGCTTCATTAGAGTGATAATATAAAGATATAAGGTGTGGCTATCGGTAATTAAGATGTTGACGCGTGTAAATTAGTCAGGCTATTTTTAGGAGATAGGAGATAAATCTGAGTTGATAGTGTTTGAAAGGTTATATGGCTAACATTCATGTTAATACATACTAGTGATGATGTCTGCTGTGTATTACACTCGTTAATACGGTTACTGACCGGTCGACCGACATTATTGTATAAAATGATTAACAATGCCTGTATATACGCATTGAATGGTTATGATATCTACGATCTGTATTTACAAATGACACCCTAAAACGAAGACATAAACCCTTCCTTTAAATTAAGTTACTTCCCCGTTGTCACATGTTACAAGGGGGTATGATATAGAGATAAATGACATGTTTAGCATAGTCTCGTCGCTATGGATGTTGTGTAACTCGGTGAAAGGCATTCTCAAACCCTATACTTCCGTACAGATTAACCCTTACGGCAGATTCAAGACGTCAATTATTCACAAGAATTATACACATTAAAAAGATTAAGTATGCAATGGATGCAACATCCAAACACTCTCCAGAAACGTGGAATCAAATATAATCCGATAGGGTCGTCCTTACCAGACGCGATGAGAGGTTAGATTAAGATAACTACATGTTGTTACAAGCTTGAATGTGAAGTGTTTCGGGGGATACTTGCTGGGCTAGCAGTCAGTATCATGTCGAGTTTGATTTAAGTGGCAAGTTAATGTCAGGATAATGAGGAATGATACTTCTGTTTTTAGATGGGATACTGTATAACATTATCACGGCCACCAAGTCCAGGCACTCGACGTCCGTGATAATTTTACATTATCCTTTAGCAATTTTCTTACTTTACAAAATAAAATCAAACTATGTCCGTCATTTACATTAACATTTACCATCCTCTTTGGTATTTACATCAGGGTAACATTTTGAAAACATTCCCTATAGCGCATATATTTTATTATTTTTGTATTTTATTATATTCCTTTGCAAATATTTTCTTGTTGTCCCGTGCAAAGCTTAGTTGTCTTCTGTAGGTGATGTTCACTTAGGGTCGGCCCTATGGCTGACTCATTTCTAACTTGATGAAAATAGTGCTTGAAACTGAGATTTATCTTCGGCAATAACGTTTAAAGCAAATATAACATTGATAGGAACATTACTATTGTTATTTGTGTCATTATTTTAACCTTTCAATGATACAAAACAAAACAATTGTGCTAATTGTGCTAATTGTGCCATGTGGGTGTATGAAATGCTCAGGCGACCGTCATCAAGATAGTTCAGCAACAACGGGCGCGGCTCGCTGGTTGCGTGGGTAACCCGCTCATTTCTGTATAAACTCAGAGTTTAAAGGGTTCATTCCCTGCTCCACACTGAGACACAAGTTGGGAGTGGTGATGTAAGCTTTGGCTAGAGACTTTGTTCACAATGTGTTTCTGTTAACTAGCAAGAAATATGTACCCTGTGATACTGGTGTCCTTCTAGCGACAAATATGTCAGTCTAGTTTAGACAAATGTAATATTGTTGGTAGCGCCGTGCTCATAATAAATATCCAGTACTATTATTATTACTATTGTCATGTCAAGTAGAGATAACCTCGATGAACACAATACTTCCTTTTCAATGAAAAAAGTTCGATTGTTCGTAAAAATATGTTTGTTTTAACCAATTAGCATATTTGCAAACATTGCTGACATTACCATTAACGACAGTTATGTTTTCTTGGCTTCATATGTGTCAGAATCCAATGCAATCTACATACAGCTGTTATTCGCAGAAACTACTTTGCATTCCTGCAGGTTTTTACAAAGCAAGCATGTTACGTCAATCAGAAGACTCCTAGATATCGACCGCTCGATTGTCTTTCTTGTTTGAGTATTCTGTTGGAATTTCGACAAGATAAAATCTCCTAGCTTTTTAGGAAGTAAATTTGACAACATAATCGACACGAAGCGAGAGACATGTTTTTTATGCAATGAATCATCGAATTTTTTGTTTTATTAGTTTTTTTGTCATTTACATGTACTTTCGTTTGTATGGAAGGGCTGTAACATCCAATCAACCTATAGGGGAGTTCTTGTAGAAGTGCTTGAATGAATTTCCTTGTTTTATGGTAACATTGAATGAAGAATTGCAATGCTTGGAAAAATAACCACTCATTATAATTAACGTCATAGTTGCTGTTCATTTATTAGAATTATCCTTGTTAGCCCCACATGAAATAATATATGATAAGCAAACTGTCATAAAATAGACCTGAATTAATTGAAACGTGGACGATCTCCTATAATCATGTATATCACGCTTCAAGAACAAATCCAAAAGGGTTCAAACAAGTTCATTTAATCTTCTTTTTTCCTCTTGACATATTCATGAGCCAAAATAACTGTCATATAAGAGGATTGCACCCTGTTAATTGATTCCCTATTAGCCCATCGAGTGTTATTGCGCGGTTTAAACATC
This sequence comes from Steromphala cineraria, assembly GCA_916613615.1. Taxonomy (NCBI): domain Eukaryota; kingdom Metazoa; phylum Mollusca; class Gastropoda; order Trochida; family Trochidae; genus Steromphala; species Steromphala cineraria. The sequence continues at coordinate 11,264,764 of OU744729.1, forward strand.
CAATACGCGATCACAATTAATCTCCCAATGAAGCTTCTTATGTTGAAATAATTAATGATTCATTAATGATTTGGAATAATTATCAGACTGTTCTTACTTGATAATCATGTTGCAATAAGTTTGGCTTGCTGATAAATGATGTACTTGAGATTGATAAAATAAAAAAACTCTTTGTCAGCACTTAAGAAGCCCCTTCGCTGAATCCCAAAAAATAATTTAAAACAACGATGCGGGGCGATTACATTTCATTTAATTATCTACGGAACCAATTGTTTCGTCATCTTTGTCCTCATTGAGTTATTCCAGTTATTAATTTTGTCTAAATTTCATCATCATTTCATGTTACTAAAACTGATCCAAAAGAAAATGCAGAATTTCGTATTCACAGTATCAGTTACAAAATTAAAATAAAAACAAGCCGCTGGTCATGTGTTATGTAAAGATAGAAATGAACGCTGTACACACTATTTTTCTTAAACAAATTGAACTAATCTGATTTTCTACCACAATGAATCCGCTAATTAAATTGCACCATTTATGCTGCTGGTGATATCTCTTTCTACGTTTTATTCAACAATCATGAAATTAACCATGAATCGATAGCATCGAAAGTTTCAATTATTTCAATCGTTGCGTCGAAGGCGCAGTATCTTATCAACCAATACGATTCTGAAGCAGTTTCTTTCAATATTCCACTTGAAATTCAAGATAGTTAATAACAACTTGTTCACACTTAAATAGGAAGTCAGTTGTACCTTTTCTGTAAGAAAAGATATTACGTGCTGAATAAAAGTTCCAAGATCTATATAAAAAATGAAATCATTCGACTTGAATTAACAGTTTCTCCCACTTATTCTATTTGCTAACTTCGCTGTCTAAGACCAAGAAAAACAAATATTAACAAATTAGATCATCTCTGCCCACGATAACAATTTGATTTATCTCAAATCTAATTAACAAGAATAGAAGCCAGTCTCAAGCAGGGATCAACCATTATCCACGCCAAACATGGCGACTGAAGGAAAGGGTAATATAAATCTCTTATGATCATGATAATCAGCTGCATTTGGACATGCTGCCAAACCTATGCCAAAACTAGCCCATTTGAAGATTGATCGTAGCAAACAAAGTGTACCCATAGTTGGAGCATCTCACTTTAAATAGATTGCATTCCCGTCTTTTTACTGATTGCGAGTATTATATATAGGAAAGCTACAATGCTATTCCGGATCAATTCCCCGAGAGGTTTGCAATAATGATTAATATAGCATGAAGTCCGATGTGACATTTCTTATTTCTGTTCTTTGTAATATTATCAGGATTACAGAATATCTCAAATGGAAAGAAATGAGATTACTGGCTGTAAAGAAATGCTGAAACTTCCATAATCGTATCTGGTATTTTAGTTAGCTTTAATGTTCATTACGGCATTTTCAGGCAGCGAATTGTATAAAACTATAACCTTTAAGAAACCCGATCTAAAATTTATATTTTCATTTATCATTTTGATCCACTATTTTTAAAGTCATCATTTCCACAAAACATATGTATAAAAAATGAATATGAATATTGAAATATTTTATTCTAACTAGGAATTAGTATAAGTGAATAACAATGGTCGGTGACTCTTTTTTGTTTGTTACACTGTCATATACTTAAGTGACAGAGAGACCTTAAGAGCAAGAGCAAGGTTTTTCCTTACATCAAACTGAAAAAAATTATTAATATGAATATTTATCAAAATGTTAACTAACGCACAACCATGTCCTTGCTAGTCTGTTTGCACAGTGTCATGTTAGGTTGCGATAATAAAGCATACCAAAATGGTAACTTTCAATGCATTCGGAAGAATCTGAGCTAATTTGATTGCAATCGATACCATTTGATTGCTGTTTGTGCTACCTCAACTAATCCTCAGAGCTTACCAGCTTGTAAATCCCGCTTGTACAGATGAGGTTTTCTACACAAGACCAATAATTAGGCGTCACTTAGGGTCTAATGCTACCATTAAGAGGAGTCAATTCACTTGCTCGTCATCGAGATAATAAAAGGTTTAAGAGGATTGGAATACTCTTGTTGACAATTGCATGTCTGGTTGTAAGGTCTCTGGTGAGACTACAGCTTTTATGAATTGTTCAGATCATCTGAAACATAATATTTGTCTTCTTGCTTAAAACTTAATGGCTGTTAGTCTTGTCCCAGTTGAGTGTACATTTTGTTGTCAATGTTATTTCATGAATGGGATTAAAAGTTCAAACCATCCTAAGTCATTCCATTCTTTCCTAACAGAAGTTGTATGAATCCTACGCCAAGTTCTGTAGTAATTCAAGGAATGTTATGAATAGGTATTTAGAAGTCTAATTTGGTTCAATCACCATGAAGTTGGTTAGAAAGTAAAGTTCGAAAGCCCCATTCACATCCGAATGCTTCTGGACAAAAAAACTATTTGACTTTTGCATTTTAAATTGAAGGGAGAAACGGGCCGTTATGTGGTCACGACTACATCGTAGGATAGTATATAAACAAGTTATTGACATGAATTTCAAGATTATATAACGAAAACATAGGTTGAAAGATGTATCTTGAGAGGCTAAAGGACAGATCGTAGTAGGAGTTTGATTGGCTCACCAAAACAATGAGCGATCAATTGAAGTCAACGTTTGCCTGGTGAAAAGCCCCATAGAAGACCAAGTGTCGAGAGACAAGGACCGTTATTTCCTGTATGACCGGGGATGAACAAACAACAACATAAGCAAGCAATTAGGATTATTCGTAACTGTGCAGTACAACTAAACTTAAGCAAATAAAAGTGTCAGAAAAATGTCGTTTTTGGTGTTCTTGATTGCCTTTGGGAAAACGAAAAGTGGACATGAATGTAGTTAGATTAAACTTTGCTCAGAAATGTCAAACAGAACATGGTAAGTGGGGTAATTACCCGAATCAGTCGCCTCAGCGAGCTACTATACTCCCCCACACCCCAACACCCCCTTCACCAATTCCTCCTAAATGGTAACACAACTTTTACGATGGCGCACAAGATAAGACCTTGCTCAAGTCATAATGAAATCATGTTGATTGAAGAACTGACACAGTGAGTGGGATCCCCTGGGAAGAACCTGTGAGTCCAAGACTTGCTTATAATGACAATCGACGCCTTTGATTTTAGTCTATAACGTAGAAGCGGAAAGGGTCTAATTCTCTGTGACTTCTGGCTCCGTGGGGACTGTGCGAACCCTTGACATCCTCCATCGGCTGGTACGCATAACGCTCTCATAATTGACTCGACAGAACTTTATCTCAAGAGAACTGTAACAATGCTGAATAGAAAATAATTTGATTATGGCCCATCGAGCATTATAAAACATATGCGTTACTTTGAACGCAAGCTTTTATTCCCAGAGGCGATTGAATAATTTATATGACCGAGGGCTAAGCAGTATCAATATCAAAAGTTTTGCCTTCGTCACTGAAAAAACTTCATTTGTCATGTTTTCATGATTATTTGCAAAACATGATATCATATTTCAATTATTTTTATAAATAATATTATTTTTACTTCTACAAAGAAAAAGTTTTAGTGCCCAAAAACAATGTTTAAAGAAATTTCAAAACTCGTTTGTAATCCAATTGCTCATGCGTGTCATGTCATTAGTAGGGAAATTGGGACTGTGGGCAGAATGGGATGTAACCGTATGAGTTAGCTGTTATGGTTTTCAAACCTGATTTTCAATATCGTTACTTTACAAAATTCTCTTTAGGTGATCTATTTATGATAAACTCTCTCGATAATGGCGGAACTGTTACATCAACATTTCCGATCATGGGGATATGTAGTTTTATCATTAATCATGTAATTCCGTCTTCTATTTGTTATAAATTTGATAGTGTATGTTACAAATTCTATTGGTAAATTGTTTTCAACTAGGTCGTCAATTTGAGATGAGACTGGGGAGAATATGGACAGTAGCTGGTTGGAGGTGTATCTTTGTTTGATTCATTCTCTCCCTACAGAGGCAGATCAAGTCATGAAATGTTGATACAGCCTCTGTTATATTACACCGAAATCCCTGGGTTCCGACAGTTTCCCCTGGCGGAAAAAAATTGTACCACTATCCATTTGAATTTCTTTATCAAATGGCAAGCTTCTTGCATGGAAAGGGTGGTTCATATCACAATGCCTTTGCCATCATTTAGTAGCCAAAATGATTATTTAGGAACAGTGTCGCTGATTGCACAACTAACTTTGATTGCCTCATATCAGGCGTCTCCCATTCTATCCCACAAACTCGGCGTAATATAAAAGAGGCTGTATCAGTATTTCGTTACATGATCTGTGAGGAGAGAATGTATTTCATTAGAAGGCGTGTAAGTTAGTTAAGTTTTGTTATATATTGTTTGTTTTTTATATATGTTAAAAGAACATATAAGAAAACTTCCCGCCTAACCATTTTGGTGGCCAATTTAATTAAGTAATGTTAATATGATTTTAATTGTGTATTTTATTGGGTGCGACAGTGATGAATAATCTCTGTGTCAACACGCTGACCGTTTCAGTTTATTTGTATAAGATTGTCCAGTTCGTGATTTCACATTTTAAACAATCACGGCGGCACGTCATACATAATTATTCGCTCCATCGTAATAACAAATTCTAGAAAGCTGACGGTTTTTAAACACATTACGTTTGACAAAAAGTAAGTATAAAGTATATCTAAGATTTACAAGTAACCGCTAGTAAGAACAACAGGGGCCAGTTTCCTTGAACCTAAGGCTTACCTTTTCGTGGGCACTAAAAGGTAAGAATTTTAGGGATTTGATGACCAGATGTGCATTTGGGTCACATGGTAAAATTAGAAGTTTACTTTATCTCTTGAAAAAGTTCTAGTCTCTACTTGCCACCATCACTCTAAAATGAGATTGCATTTAGAAACCGGACCTCTTTGGCTGAAAGTAGCGAACTACATTATTATTCCATAGTTTAAAACACGTTCCGCAGTTACTTGCTACGTTTGTTTTTTGCAAATTCCCATGCTTTAAAATGTTTTGAGTGTTCCTATGTGCTTCAGATGATCACTCGTGTTTTATACATTCAGACTAATAATGTGGTTTAGCAAAGATGCTCAAACCATTCAAAGTGAACTTAACATATTTCAATTTTAAATTAAAAAATAATTATCAATCAAAGAATACAAGTTATGTAAATTTATTCTGTACAGTATAGATATAATACATTACATTTACAAATGATGTTAATTTGTGTTAAAAGACATATGCAATTGAGGCCATATCAATATTTGAAATTTAAATCGACAAAACATCAGTCGTACATGAAACGATGTCGTATTCAGATAGGCTGATAGCCTGTTTACCAATCCCTTTCTTTTTAGAATGAATATTGTTTAAACCAAACGATGGCGTAAATAATTCTATTGTTGGAACTCTTTACGATACGTATGACAGTGAAAAACACCTAAAAAAATCAAATCGTCTGGATGTTCATGATAACCTAGGAGTTTACGTACCTTGTCTGTACCTGAACATTCTTACGTGTGATAGCAAACTCTGCAAAAGAGTCGATAATGTAACCATTTCTGAAAACTTTTAATACAAACAATCATTTTCCATGTTTTTTAAATTCATAACATATGCTTAATCACCATAGTTTTGCTTTTAAGTTGATGTAAAATATACTTATTTCTCAAATTTGTCAATCCCGTTAGTAAAAGTTCCTGTGGTATTTAACCTTCCTGACAGCTTGGGGAAATATAAGCCGAAATACTCCAAATCTTTGTTCACATAAAGCTATTGTTTTTTTTAAATGCTATAAGGACATGTAGGTTGAGTTCATTTTTTTCGATTTGATTATAAGATTATTGAAAGTCCATTTATGTACATTAAGAAATTTCAAATTATATTCATTTAGAATGTTGTGTGTAGCAAACATATCAATTTTACATAATGTGTGCACTGATCAAATTAATTCATCAGTCACACGATACAAGATTGTTATTGGATTGATTTAATATAACGTTAACTTAATATTCTACAATCGGCTTCATGTATAGAGCTCTTTGAGAAGAACGACTCATAAGCACTTTAGCTTTGGGATATGAACAAATCATTACTGAAAGAAAACAAGTGAAGTGTGACTTGACTGAAAATTCAACATCAACAGGAAATATAAATATAATAGTTTCATTAATCAAACTTCTGTTTTATTAGATGATCTAATATTCTTAGAGAGTATTTTCCTCTCAAAAGTGATACTTGCCTATTGGCAAATTTTAATTAAAATGAAATATCAAAGTAAACATTTTCAGGCTTCAAAGGGTAAAGTGAAGCTTTGATAACCAGGAGTAAAGCTTGTAGATAATTGAAAGCCACAGATCGCTCTCGGTTATACCATTGACATAGTTGCAGCCACCTTTGTATCATCTTTGGCCATTGAAAAACACGTTTCTATACCTAGGCAATTGCGAGCATTAAGTATTTACAGTTATCTTGCACGTAGGCGGTAAAGCATTCAACGTTTGAATTGATCATCAGTGGTGTAACTTATTTTCGTTTTTTTTTCATATTGTTAATTTCATATTTTTCTATGTTTAATAAGGAAATGATAAAACAGTCATTGAATCTCCATGTAGTCTTTATGAAATCATCAGTGGCGTTCCATTTTTCATTTTCCCAAATATTTTTAATTTCATATTTTTCTATGTGTAATAAGGAAATGATAAAACAGTTGTTGAATTCTCATGTACTCTTTCTGAACTGAAGGATTGAAAAGTGGAAATATTTATGGCGTTATCGATTTTATCTGGAATAGAATAGCCTCCCTTATCTTTATCAATACTCCGTAAGATTTTCTCATCACAAATCGAAGACGTAAAATCAAATTAAATCAGATAACAGACAATTGTGGAGCCTCCTTGTTTCATATTTCACTTTTATCGTATTTAATCTCGAACCATGCCAAAACTTCATTACTTGATTTTGTGCTCGATAAGTTATGTTGTAGTATTGATTGATATGACAACCAAATGAAAAATACCCTGCTTTCACAATCAGTATCTTGAATCCATTTTTCTGTATTTAGAATATTGCGTACTTTGGACCGCTTCCAAATATCATTATGATGAGGTGAATAATTACTTTAAAACTGACAAACGTATTATGTCATTCATGAATAAAGATGACACCACTAACCACATTAACAGTGCAGTAATCCCACATTCGAACATCATTACTTTCAAGTCTGAGTGAATAATCATTCTCATTGACATATATCATGACATTACCTACGCCATTTTAAGGTATAAGATATTGAAATATTACGATGAAATTGTCAATGACACGAAACGTACAGTTTTTACATATGTTTTAAATTTTAGCTTGCTTTTTATTTATTATTATTTTGGCTTAAATATATGGCACATTGAGAGAACACTTTTTTAAGATTATAAAGAAGGGAACTTTTTTTTATCAAAACGTCAAACAAATGTTAACTGTTGGATGCAATTGGTTCAAAATGGTCAAATCGGTTTTTTAGTTAATCATGACACACCTTTATATATATTAACCTACTCATCTGCTTAAGTTGATAATAATAAAGCCAATAGAAGATATACATATATGAACAATGTTTTAAACAGTTTTCATATTTAGTCCGATAACCAATATCTAAAAATGTATAACAAAATAATCCTTCGTGTGTTTTTGGACCTTCACAATAAATTTAATCATGTACCAGCCACCGAAAGAGAATCTCTCATGATAAAGACATGAAACACTTCATTAATCTTACATATTAACGATTTTAACCCATAAGTGTCCACAAATATCTTCAAATATATTTATAACGACATATCACTATCTTATAATGTACCCATAGACAAAAAATTGAACAAAGTATACAACTCTAAGGGGGGAAGTTTTCGGGGTAGAACGCACCATTCTACCAAATATGACAATTGGTAATAGTATGTATTCAGTTAAGAATGTATGTATTTAGTTATGAAGATCTGGACCAGACAGCACTTAAAGCGGTTTTCTAACGCACAATTTGGATTAAATAATGCCACATAGTTCAGAAGTTCAGGATTCGTATCATTCAGTTTCTTAAACTGTCCTCACTTTTTCCCAAAAACAACCGCAACCCAAAAATTTTAGTTGTTATAACACACATTATTATCTATCTGAATATCAAATGTCATCATAATGATGTGGGGTTATAAGTTATGGCGATTTCTAAACAGATTTCCTCAACTTTAATGAATTTATTCCTAAAATCGTTACTCCAAAAACGTTATTACATCTTTCTGAATCCCAACAATAAATTTTGATTGAAATACAATGTAACGGACGGACGAGCGGAAGGACGGACGGATGATCGATGCGCATTTTGATACCTCCGAAGAATAACCGTCTTTAACTATCATTTAAATCCAAAGGAATTCGAATTACATTTGCCACGATTAAAAATTGAACCTTTAATGTATCCTTCATTTCAATCACTATGGAAGACTTACAGATTACATGAGCGTCTAAAAGAATGGATAAATATATTTGATACCTGGGAAACACTTATCGGTTTCCGTATAATAACGATCTAAGCATGTTTTGATAAACCAACCACGCAAATAGCAATGCATGTCCTGACTTGTTGATAATGACACACTATCACCATTTGCGTTGGCTTTCGTATCGACCACACACTATTTAAACTAGCTTAATCGTTAAACTCTGTATACATTCGAAAAAGGACAAGCATATTTGACTTCCTGGCAACTTAGCATTGCTCTATCGTTTTAAGCACTAAATCAAAATGTAACAAAACATATCTTTATATTCTATTCATTTCTTAGATTGTTCTACGCGTATGCATAAAAGAAAACTAATGTTATATTTTTCAATATTCTTGATGTGATGTGTTGATAAACAGCAAAAGTGAAGCTGCTGTTATACTTAGGGCAGCATTAACAGGATTCTATTCCAAACAGAAGCCCATTACCATGTAGCGTTGATCGACGTGTGATTGCTATCTCTTGAGATTTAGTTCCGTTAGTTGGAACCAGTGGAGCTTTGTGAAAGAATACAAACAATGATGATAATCTCACAGGAAACGAAAACAAAATGAAGATGGTGGTTACTTGGTTCCGCTTGCCACACCGGAAGTGGATATTTGACATCCATTTCAGAAATCGATGTCCTTTTTGTAGAAATACAGGATCATCTCATTTGTAGTTTCCTGTGAAGATATCAGGTGTCGGGTCTCATGACAGCATTAGAATGTCATGTATGATTGACATCGCTCTCTTTTTTGGACGTTTGTATTGGTTGTATCTTCAAAACTCAGTCCCTAATGTTCTCATGTTTGCGCGGGTAATACATTTGTAATTAAACAACATGAAATAATTTAACACAAATGGTCAATTGTTATCAAAAACTTGTAGCGAACATCATTATTTATTCAAGAATGTGCAAGAAATATATTTTGGATAAAAAGTTATAGTTACTTTCAGATATTGCATCAGATAACACTTTCGTACCATGAGAATGTTTACTTGTCACACTTCAGTAAAATATTCTCAATTATTGTTGATAAAACCATAAAACTAATTGGTCGTTCTCTAACGCCTACAATAGATAGAGATACATTTCAATTCTTCATGGTTAAGAGTACAAAGGTCGAACCAATCCTAACAAATATCGTAATCTCTTCATATTTGATCGTTTCAATAATGACTACGATGTACTGTTATTAAATGTCTGCAACAGAAGACGAAAAGCCATCGTAATCGCTTCTTATGTGTCATAATTGGGTTGTCATTCTTAGCTGGAAGCTAGAAATTTGACTTGGACAACAGTTCACGCCAAAGCGGCTCCATCATAAGATCGTGACTCTGCCCCTAGGCTTGCAACCCTCGCGATCACTATCAGTAAAGTGGAATCCTCTCCGTTTACCGGACCACCAGGCTTTGTGAATTGGTCATTTAATGTCGCAATACTCACACGTAGACAAAATGAACACTTGAAGAGCCTAAAAGCATTGATTATCATTGTGCGACCCTAAACCAACGGTACTTCAATCAAGTTTCTATTCATGCAAATTCCGAGTTAAGTAGAGGGAGAAGTTATTCAGTTTCTGTCGAGAAGAATTATGACAAGAGTAGTGCATTTGTGGAACATTGATTACCAAGTGAACCATCGAAATGCAGAAATCAATTTGCGATAATTTCGAATCAGCCTTAGTTGGTGATGAATGAATATTATAAATTATTGAACCGATCTGAAGTGGTCCGTAAAGCTTACATCAATACACGGAGTAGTCTTGTTAGAACATTCTATATTAAGCTTTGTAATTTCATGTACATTTTACAATCGTTAAAAAAAATATAAATTACATAATGTCCTTACAATTTTGTACTTTAGCTGTATACGGGAAAATAAATAAGGACCTTATTAAACATATATCTTTGTTGTATAATACCACAATACTGATGATGATTGTTTTACATAACTATAAATATGCATAATGACAGTGAAGAAGGATGTTATAAGTAGATTTGAATACGTGAAAATGTGAGAGTATCTCCATCCTCATAAACCTGACATATACTACATTTAAGTTATTGGGATCAAAGACGAAATACCAATTACTCTCAAAACGACGAATCATGAAAAAAAAACATTCAGTAAGATCAGATGAAAAGTTCTACAGCTGTCCCCTTTAATGGCGTTATAAAAGAACTGCTTTAAACTACAAACATGTACATGCACATTCATCATGTACAAATTTATTGCGAAATGAAAGAACAATTACTCTCAAAACGACGAATTATCAAAAATTATTTTGTAAGATAAGATGAGTTTGCCATGAAAAGTCATCCAAATCAACAGCTGTCCCCTTTAACATGGTTATGAGAGACTAACAGTCATTATTGGGCTGCTAGGCCGTTCGATGAACTTGATCGTTTGATTGCCTCAAGATTTAGACTCCAGACCAACGTGTTTGACCAAGCCCTATAGCTGCGACTAAGCGTGTCTCTAAGTGGCTTTGCGTATAGCAGTCTCACTTAAAGCAATGGCGATTGAATTGACAAGAACCGCTTTCACAATCAGTAGTCAGGACATGATATGTTAACCTCCCTGGTCCTGGAATTCATCGCTCTGGACGTCGTGAATAATAAATTATTCTATACCGTCACTTCTAATGATAAAAGTAGCTTTCAGTCTGCCGTGATACAGCTGGATTTGATATGTTAAACGTGGATGTACTTGTGATTTTTGAATAAGTGAGAGAGTTATTGTTTAGCGCCGCTTGGGCAATATTTCAGCCATTAGCCATTAGCCATTAGCATTAGTAAAAAAACATAGTAAAGGATAAAGCTCAATTCAAATTGTCACTTTTTTCAAATATTTTAACCAATGATTGGAGTTTGGTTGTCTTTCAGACTCCTAATCCTAAAAAATGTAGAGGTATTTTGTATCAATCAATCAAATAAAAACACATGTTCATGCCAAATGAATGCCGATTTTTGTCCGGAGATGTTATCAATCACATAATGACCTGACAACAATTAGTGACATTTTTTCGTTATTGTCACTCTTTTGTTCTTTCTTTCTGCAAACGATATCATTAGAACGGTATTGGTGTAACGTGTAAGATAATAAAAAAGAAATAAGATTCAATCTGCACCATTAATCAGATATAGAAAGATTGTTCCCATTCTGTCAAATAATACTGCAATCTTATTTTACGCAGTTTGTTTTGATAAAACGTTGCAAGATAAACTATATGGGTAATGATGAGTGGCATGTGTTGTGCTGTTTATGCAAAACGAATGTCATATCTGTAAATAATGATACAGCTTGTGGTCTCGAAGTACGCTAACTGGGTACTTCCGTTGAAACTGAATTGAGCGCGCAACAGCGTTATCAAGGAACATCATAGAATCTAAAAATATATGAGCTGTGACATGTAGAAATATTGACATTCACAAATAAGATTCCGAAGAAACAGTTCTTACAGTCAGTTTGTGCTTATTTAAGGTGTACAACGAAGTCGCAAAAGCTATAGAGTATATTCAATGGATATCGAATCTATCAACACTTACAATTGGTAAGAAACCTGCTTCATATACCTCTTCATGTATTCTATCTTTATATTTTTCAGGTTGTCGAAAATGCTGAGAACAACATTATTAGTGTTAGGGTTGATGTTGGTCGCCGTTGTCGCCTCAATGCCACACAACTCCCACAGTCGACAGAAAAGAGGCTTCCGGGACAACTCAGCGGATCGGATGGCACACGGATACGGCAAGAGGACATACTCATCATGGGAAAACGATTTAAATTCCGAGTCAAAGTAAGTAATTAATGTTTTGTCACACATCATCATTATATAAATTATGTTAATTTATGGAACGTTCTGCTTGTGGCTGAGAAGGAAAGTTTTATGGCTTGTTAGTTTAGCACTTTACAATATCAAGTAATAAGGTCAAACAATGAACACTGCAAATATGCTATTCTACAGCAAAGGAGTAAAGACACGATTTCTAATAACGGTCCTTAAGATGTCAACGTTTTGAAAATATTCACGTTTTCCTTGAGGTGAAACATGCATCACGATTGCTATCTTACACTATCAGCGTGTATCAAGGTTATCATTTTGATTTATTGTCAAATTGATAATCGTTTAATTAATCATTATCGTTATTGACACTTATAATCAATTTTAACAGTTGATGAATATTTAAGGTCTTAGCACAGAAACCATACCTTCATGAACCAGTAGAGTTTGAAGAAAATGCAAATTCTCTAAACTCGTGGTTAAAACATATAATTGGTCGACATGTACGAATTCAGCATTGAGTAAAAAGTATCGCAATAAGTGTGTAATAGTCTCCGGGGCATTTGAATATTACAAGTTCTTTTAAGAATGAGGGTATGTGAGTATCGCAGAACTCCCGCTGATCAATTGCAAAGTAAAAAGCAGTAATGTGTTCTATTCCAAATTGCTGCAGTAAATATGCCCCATACTTCTTGCCGTCCCTTTAACCTTAATGTAGCGACAGGTCTCCACCACATTTCCATTGATTTGGTGTAAAATAAACATATGTTGGCTCATCTTGTCAATTCAAAGTCCTGTTTATTGTGCCATGGCGTCATTGCATCCTTTAAAATACTCACTAGAGCTTTACCCGGAGTCCTCTCTCAACTGCTCGCACGTTCTAAACATCAAAATGGTCATTGGCGGTTTGTCTTGCTTTATGACGGAGATTTACTTCTTCATTCAATAGAGCCACAGAAGCAGTGTGTCCGATTCAAATTGGCTGGCAGTTTAATTGTCGAGCAGAATCGCCGGGCGGTAATCTAATATTTTTCGAGTGAGGAATTTCGGCCCTGGAGAAATAAATGTGATTTTTCCTCAGCAAACGCGAATTTTGACGAGAGTGGGGACATCAATCAGATCCTTACAATTTTCGTGGCTAAGTAAGAAAAGGGCTAATTTGTCAATCGCAAACCTCTAGGCTCTCTCCATAGCGTTAGTGTTCTATCGCCATTCATCAAAGTAATACGGGAGGGGTGTTAGGCAATTTACACGTTCATCAACCTCTGATTGGCCAATAGTTCCTTTTTGGCACTGCAAATACCATAGCTGCTAAGGTCACGTTTATAAGCGGTGATTATCTGCTGACGGCGATTGAAAAGTATTTATCTAATGGCAAACGTCTTGTTTAAAGAGTTCTTTTAGCGACGAAGCAGTCCCTGGGTTAGTTAAACTATCCCCCAGAGCAAGCCATAACTTGATCAGCGGTAACATTTTCATTTGAACTGCAACGCGGTAGTACCTTTAGGTCACATGTTAATTGATTTCTATCAATGCAACAAATAGGGTTTGACGTCATTACATGTCGTTTATTCATTTTCTGGGTTTAATCAGAGAAACTGTATACTTTTAATATGAAGTTTGCAAAATCTGTATAAGGGAGATTCAAAGAAAATATGTATATATGAATTTAGTTTACTGATGTTTAATTTATGCTATTTGAACACAATAAAATGTTATTCATATTAAACAATTGCTCCGTTTTACAACGTATGCGTTCTCTCCCAGAGACAGATAAAGTCGTGAAATTTATATACTTCATGACTGTCTCTGAGGGGAGAGAATGCAACTTATGATAATCGTAAATTTGTGTTTTGAAAATTGCTTTACTGGATGGCATATATATATAGTACTTTTTACCTTAGTATATTTTTTTTCCAGACATTTGCTGTCTGTTGATGATCTCGGGAACTTGATTGCTAACAACCCATCATTAGCCGACGCCTTGATAAGAAAATTCATTGATACTGACGGTAGGTTTTGTTTGACCATTATCATTATCTTATTTCATGTAAGCAATAATCAAGCACTTAAATTTTGAGTAAACGCTTAAACTCTTTGACACTCAGAAGAGCCCTTATCCAGCTGCTTGTTGTAACAACGATATGAACATATCGTTGTTTAGCAGTACGGTTCGTTAACATCCCTGCATATTCCTAGTGCAAATATCATGTCATTCTCGACGTCTCTCAGAATTCGTAGTATCGCGAAAGCGAAACTAATAATGTGGAAGTTTTACTTCATCTAAAATCGGACGTAACTTGAAATATTCATATATCATACCACACAGGTGACCGTGGCAGTTTTAGAAGGTCATGAAAGTGACCAGGACTCGAATATCTAACACATTCAGTTTTAGTTTCACTCTACAAAATCCCGTTTAAATTGATCAGCTGCTTTTAACAACACATAGTCAATGTAGTTCTATTTATCGTTCTCGTAGAGAGTCATTATTTAACATTTTAACATTGAACATTGTGAGAATTGTGAAAATCAAGAATCGATTTGATATGGGTTATAGTATCAGGTACATGTTCAGAACAGCTTCAATTTTAAGCTAATGAATGATGCGTGAACAATCATCCACACCATAATTTGTATTTGCAATAAGATATTTACCGAAATGTCTTGTTCTGAAAGATCCAAATAGCTGGACTTTCATAATCGGTATCATTACGGGGGGTAGTGGTCGCTAATCAATGAGGTAATGATTGTCACTGCAAGGATCAGTGTTGGTCCCGTTTTCATTTTGTTATCTGTGTCTAATTATCGCCAGTATTCATTCTGATAGACAAGGTCTGATTGTCTCCTGTTGAATCGTGACATTGTAACGATTTAGTTATATATATACGAATATCGATAAACCCATATAAGTGATAGAAATAACATATTCAGAAGATGGTTAAATTGTGTTATCTGAAGTAAGAGGTTCGGAATATCATGAAAATTACAGTTGTTAAAAATAGCATATTAACTGTTTAACTGACAAGTAATTTTCATTTCTTAATGAGGGAAAATGATACTATGTAATGTAACAAGTTAACAACGGTTTTATTGTCTTGAAATAATCTAAAGCAGGCCTTTTACTCTTTTGAATGGAAAAGCAAGGGGCCACGTTACGCTACAATACTTTCTCATAGAATGGCAACTGACAATTTCATACTGTTTCTACTAAAGATTCTTACATACTTTATTAAGTCAAGCGTATGCTAATGTAAAATAAGTCAATCGTATGCTTCAGTAAATTAAGTCAAGAGTATGCTATAGTACTCGGTAAATGGAAAAACGTTCTGGTGAACAGATCGTCTTTTGTAAAAGTACATATCATAGTGAAATTTATTTCGCTTGTAATTCAATAGGTGACACTAACTTAAAAAAGGATGTATCATCAGGGACATCTTTAACATAACACCTGACGTTCTGGAAGAGTGTTACGAAATAAGTCTTGAATGTTTTTGTCTGGCTGAAATCGTGTCAGAGAAGGTTTCATTAATGGATTAACAGGTCTCTGGTTCAGACAATTTTGACTGCAAATTAACTCAAAAGATATTATCTGAGAGCCATGAGAATACCAGCCGTTTATTATTTACCGTTGAAGATGAAGAATAATCGTTTATCTGTTATATAACCACTTCTGTATTTCAGGTGACGGCTTTGTAGGATCAAGCGAATTGTTCGCAGGATCGGACAATTAAAGTGGGGACCGACCTCTCCCGAAGACGTCATGAGACAAATCTATTTTTGGCCAAGTAAACTATTGGAACTGAAAACAACTACTGAATGATGTCAATTGTGAAGCTCTTGTGCAAACTTTGAAGAAGAGGATGTTCGTATCATCTGCTAGCTGATTACTGAAACTGTAGAGAGTATTTTCATATTCAAAAGGACCGTCATGGACGTGAAACCCATCGAACTTTTCATCATAATAAAAGTGCATTTGACCGTCCTTCGCGTATCCTAGTATATTATAAAGGTGCCCCAGTCCACGCAAGTGTTCAAAGACAATTATTCATTAGACCCTGACCCCTGATAAATTATTTTGCATGGTGGCTGACCCTTTTCAGTTAATGGGAGGATTCGGGGACACGCATTTTCGGCAAATCAATGTCAATCTGCACTATTTTACTAACAAATGGATGACTTTTAAGTGTAAGCTGTCTAAACGTTGTCGTCTCTTTGTAAAGCGTTTCATGTTATGGTTTATGTGTAAATAAAACAATATTGACTGTTCAAAAAGATGATCGCTGGTTCATGGTCCACTACTTGACTGAAAATGATATACTTTCGTGTTTGATACAGAGGAGTTTCAATAAAGGCAAATATTTCATGTAGTGACAAAACTGAACGTAGTGTTATGTTTATAAGGAAAGTTTCCGATCCCATAGGAAACATAACACCAAGGGAATGCCGATCGAGTGAGTTAAAGTATTCATTAAAGGTTGCAACTTATCATCGTTTTTAATTTGTCCCTTCTGCTGGTGCTTAAATCGACTAGAGGTCCATTGTGCAGCTACTGTATAACCACTCTCATGTTATCATCTTGTAGATTAATAAAAGCTTCTTGTCTACTTTTAAGCCTGGGCTGTGTTCTTGAAAAAAACATAGACATTACGTTGTTCTGTTGATACAGTTAGACCAGAAAGAAAGTGCCCCCTTTCTAGAAATTTCTAGAAATTTTCTGGAACGTATCTAGAAATTTACTAGAACGTATCTAGAAAGTTTCTAGAACGTATCTAGAAATTTAACAAATTGTACATATAAGAATGATGTCTTATGAATTAATTTGTACAAAGGATCATTTGACTTTTTTTAGAGAAAACTTACCTTCGCAATTAACAAAACAGGGATATCCTTTAAATTTAAGTAGTCAACCTTATAACACATTTTAACTGTTGGCAATTGTACCGAAATGTGTAATGACAAAATCTTGACTTTTACTAACCTATGATTGGAACAGTCGAAGTAAACCTAGCCTCAGTATTACCCGTTTCACTCCGATATTGAGTCCAGAAAGGTCTAATAGAGGGTCGCGACAGCCGACCTTTCTGCAACCCATGACCCTCGAACGTTATACCTGCGAAGGCAGGCTTGGCTTGGTAAGTTGAGTTATGATTGGTTAATTCGATACGTGGGCTGACGCGACCCTCTGCTAGACCTTTCTAGACTCAACATCGGAGTGAAACGGGTAATATTGAGGCCAGGTATACTAAGACTGTCATTGGATTACAGTGGAAGCAATCAACAGCGTACTTTAAACGTGTCATCATGGATGTTATTTGCATCGAACTAAAATATTAACTCAATGTCAACACGTTAGGACTTTCGGAATTATGTGTATTTTATTAAATGAAAATGAGAACATTTAATTTCAAATGTCACTTCACGCCAATCTGTTTTCAAAGCAATGCAAATAACGACATTTAACATCCAAAAAGCTATTCAACTTAATTTGGTACGCTAAAAAGCCTATATCATAAACTACGTTGCAGTCTGAACGATATAACATCATAGTTACAAACAGCCTACACTTCCTGTAATACCATGATGACTTTGTAGCAAAACCTGGAATGTCAATTTGCAAGTTTTATGAAAGGTTATTGCAATTTGTTTTAAGTGTTTTGAGACAGTTATAATAAGGGAACAGAAATGGCTGATTCAATTGGAACATGACAGTCAGCCATTAGGTTGACATCGCTGAATAAATATCATGGTTTTCATTGAAACATTGTTTTTATACGTTTAATCCATTACGTCTCTTGACAAAACAATTACTTTCAAATTGGATGGGCTCCCTTGATAATGAACTACGTGCGAACTTATTTACTGTCATTTGCAATCAGCCTTCAGACAATATGGACAAAAAGCTCTCAAAACCCAACTAGTAATAGAATTTTGAATTTAAAGCATTATGCGTCATTAGGGAATGTTATTGAACCAATCATACTGACACCTGTAACATTGATAGGAGTTTTGATGTACTTTCTCAAGTCTCTTCGGGAAGAAAAAATTCTCGGAAAGTCCAGGAAATCAATTTCTTACTGACAAATTGGGTTCAATGTTTTCACGCCCTATAGCAATTTGTAATTCAAGGGAAGTGCGAATATACGTGAATACGAAACATGGACAATAGGCATGTCGTCGAAACATTTAAGAGTGAGTTTCGAAAAAATACTTTTTTATTTACAAATGTATCAATAATTAAGTCGAATGGGTACTAAAAAATATACACAAATACTGCTTTAATGACTATTTAATGATATGCCACGAATTGGGTTTTAGTATAAAAAGTATAGCGTAAATGAATGATTTACATATACTTGGCAAAGTACGGAATGTCATTGAACCAAACGTGGTACACATGTTACAGAAACTCGTTTTTACCTATGTTAACAATTTGTGAGGTTAATCATAGAAATTAAAGCAGCTGGTATTTCTGGTGCCTCAAGTTTACTTATCATTTGTATTGAAAGAAATTGTCAACTGTGTTTAAATTCCAGATTAGAGTTGTAAATTACAGAAAGCTTTAAAGAAAGACACTGAATAAACACGTTTAAACCTCTCGAAATTAAATATAAATATAACGTATGTGCCGTATATAACGTATATGCATTAATATTGGATTAATATCGGTCATAATATTATACAAACATTACACACACATTTGACAAAAGAATGAAACTTAATCATCCTCATTATCAAATAATGTTTTTACAGAAAAGGGGGTTGTAAACCAAATGAGCAATAGTAGTATATAACTTCAATAACCCAAACAGTTTTCGATCAATTACGATGATCATGTTGTAGTCTGAACGATACATCAAATTTCATTCAAACAGTGCTGGCGGCCATTTTTGTATTTTAACCTTTATTCATCTTAAAGTGGCAGTCTTATTGGGGTATTAATAATGGAAACGAAATTCTGTTTGTGCATATAATGCTATTAGTACTTCATTAAAGGGTAACCAAGTTAAAACATGTTACTGAGGTTAATGTTTGTTGATTTATGATGAACAATTGATAAAGAAGAGCGCAAAAGGGAAATTTCGTTTTCACAAACATACCCTGATAGGACTGTCCCTTTAAGAAGGGACATGAATTTGGGTAGTTTAACCCGATATGGTGCATGTTCAAGTGCTACTTTGGATAAAAACATTGTCTTGCAATTGGAAATATTTGGATATTTGTTTTCGCGAATTAAATACACAACTAAAAACGTGCTACTGTACATGTTATTTTCAGAGATTAAGATTACTTCAGCATGAAAGAACAGGTAGTTCGTTGACTGTTAGTCACTTGAGGTGGTGACCCATTATTGAAATATTTATTGATGGAACGTTGCTACAAACATTGCCCGTCAAAACATTTTTAAAAAATTAAGCTTATGTATTCATCTTCCGTTGCTACAAACAAATGCCTTTCGAAATATTGACACAATATAACTAATGCATTCCTCTTCAACTTTGTTTGAAATATTTCGGCACGGATAATAACAATGTTTTAGTGACGAGGATTTACAACAACAACTACGTTTTTATGCATTGTAGCATGTTTGTATAAACGTAATAACAGCAGTAGCACGTTTTTAGGGGGAATATAAGGTGATGTCGGGAAAATGAAAATAAATTGTTCCAATTGAAAGACAATATATTTGAACTTTATTAAGCAGCAATAACTCAAATATATAGTGTACCAAAAAAAAGCAAATAATTTTTTTAAACTTTACAGTGTAAAGGCATGCGATTCCTTTTCTTGCACAACAGGAATCAAAGGTGTTCACATAAAAATTGCCACCAATGGAATTTATGTGAATCTGTATGATTTGTTCTCTGACTATGGATGATTGGTTTTTGTAATGAGTTTTTGACACTATCAAAATAATACATTAAGCATTAACGTACAATTATCAGTGAAAAATTGAAAATATAAAATTATCAAAAAACGGGCTACTGCCCCTTTAAGTTGATCTTTCATATATGTACTATTCGTTCAGATCGGACATAAACTTTATTCAGTACCCCTGTAGTCAGGAAATTGTCTAGTCTAATTAGCGATAGTAAAATGCCGATACTCCTGCGAGTCATTGGGAATCTCTGCAATTAATTTGGAATAGAGTCAATTACGTAGATATCACTATCACATTCATGTACTATAAGCCCAATTTTCCAAAAACAATTAGGACATTTGGGTCTAAACGATTTAGGTTACTACGAAACAACGTGTGATTGAATCGTGTATGTTATGAAACTCTTACTCTTGATGACCAACGGAACAGCCTTAATACAAAGATAAAACTTTGTAACTTGTAATAAGTTTTCTCATGGAATTCGTATTGTATATGTGAACAATGACATAACTACATCTAAAGCAAAGGGTGTAAAGGTAGACTGAATAGTCCTCAAATGCTGAAGAACGAACGTATATGATCAGCCAACGCATATCTGACAAGAAAATCCAATTACGTTTTTTTCTCGCGAGACCCTGGAGGTGCATAAGGTAACGTGTTCTTACAGTTACAAGGTGATGCATCTTTTAGGATTCGAGGTTACTGTTGGTTACATGATACGATGCTTGTTTTTGATGTGTAGATAGTATTACATAAGACGAAACAGATGACAAGATAGAAATGTTTTTGATCTGTATGACAAGAGGGTTATTCATACCGTTCTTTTGAAGAGGTGAGGTGAATGGGTGTCTAACGCCGCTTTCACGAATATTTCACTTTTATCATAGCTAGTATTATTGCAGGGGGAAAGCCCGCAACACCATTGTGGCTATGCATTGCGATGAAACCTGTGAGCAACGACTATTATTAGCGACACATTGGTGACACTGCGCTGAACTCAGTGTAGCATTGTTTCCCTACTACCTTTTGAAAAGTTCTCTATTGAAGACAAACTTACCCAGCCCTTGGCGGGATTCAAACTACGGACATCTTGATCCGACGCCGAACAGTCTAACTACTGCGCTACCCCGCCCCTCCTGATGAAGCCTCACATGCAACGCACCAAGACACTACCGAATGCTTTAATTAAGGACAATAAATACAAGTGTACGTTCTTTCAACTTTGAACAAATGCAGATAGCACAATCGTCTATGGCACATATCCAATTGACGAACCTTATGAACTCTTGAATACAGATCCTTCAAATGAGAAGTTAAAATGTAAAAAATGGTATGCAACGGTCGACCAACTAGATGAAATCGTGAAGTGACTTGGAAATGGGCTGTGAAGATAGTACCGAGAAAGAAATCACAAGGGAGAAACTGTCTCCGATGACTACTGATATTATTGAATATTCTTGAGTTCTTTCTTTAAAGAAGTTGATGCAGCCTTTGTCAAAACGCTTTCTTTGGAAGAAAGCGTGATTATGGAAATGTTAATCTGGTGACCGCATTTTATCATTCATATGCTTGCTTAGATGAATTCAAATTAAGTCACTGCTTTGGATGGTTTGACGACTTTGGTCCATAGTTAATATGTCTGAATAATTATTTAGTTGTGTTTTTTGTTTCAAAGTGCGTTATTTTGAACAGTAGATTAAAACTATAGTCAAAACTTCATACTTCTAAAGGCAATCGATGCTATTGAATATTTACCTATTATCATATGCTGCTTAACATATTCTCAAGAGAATTACATATTTCAAAAACAATGGTAAGTACATTTGTTATTGTAAACTGTCTGGCAGGTTCCCCCACTGGGAGAACTGGAGAATAGATGCCATCATATATCGCCATCGGATGACAGACGAATATACGACATAGGGTTCCAATGTTTTTATCCGCAAAAGGATGTTTGGAATGCGGAATGTTTACTTTGAACTAAAGTTGAAATTTAAGCTGCAACTCAAAGTGAAGGGTTATTTTGTGATCGTGTTGATTAATGTGGAAGAAAAAATGCCACTTGATATAATATCATATTAATTGAATGACACAAGATTAATAGAAAATGCCAGCCTACAGTATTCGTGTCTCATTTGATATCATGTCACAAGATATCATATCTAAAACCAATATCATCAAATCAATTAGTAATTATACGAACCATTATCTAATACGACTCTTTCGGCTACTTGCTTTGTATACCACAATCAAAGGAGGATATATTACGCGACCATGTCTCGTGATCTGCCGCGTCAACTGTAGGATGATTTACAATGCATCTTGATGACGGTGTATACTTGATTCTACCATTCAAAAAGGGTTAGATAAGCTAAAAGGACACGTTAACGACGACAAAGCACGCAATGAATGATGAAGCTGTTCTATATACAGTAGTGTGAATAAGTAACTATATCATGAACGAGTGTGCCATGCGTTGCCCACCAGTGACCCACCGGTGGGCAACGGGTGAGCCACGGGCGACCACTCGTTGCTCACTTGTGAGCAACCAGTGACCAACGGGTGTGTCACTGGTGTGCCATCTGGCTGGATAATTGAGGGTGCGCCACGGACTTGTCGAAGTGAAGAAAACATACATAAAATCGCTTTGCAATGAGTATAGTGTTATAAGGATTACGTTGTGCTCTGTTGACTTGAAAGATCTTTGTACAATTTGATAAGTGTTCACGTTAACAGATATGTTGAACTTGTTGATTATATTGATTTTGAACTTTCAAATTATCTTGACTTTGTAAAAAACTGACTTTGACGACATTAATATTTTGTAAAATGTAAACTATAAACAAACTTTGTGAAATATTCAGTTAGAAAGATATTTTGATTATAAGAAATATTGACTTTGAAAAAGTATTTTTATATAATTTGAAAAGTATTTTGATTTTGTGAAATATTGACTTTGAAACATTTCATGATTTTAAGAGATACTGAGTTTAAAAGACCTTTCCTTCTTTAGAACTATTGACTTTGAATATATATTTTATTTTGTGCAATTTTGACTTTGAAAGACATTTGATTATGTTAAATATTTACTTTGAAGTGTACCTTGGAATGTTGTGATTTGGTGGAATTTATACTTTAAAGTACGTTTTGATTTAGTGATATATTGACTCTGTCACATACTTGGATTGGATTGGAGTGGATTTTATAAATTATTTACTTTGAAAGATATTTCCATTTTTGGGAATTATTATTTTTGGATAGATATTTCGATATTTTGTTAAAACTTTTGATTGTATAAAATATCGACTTTGAAAAATATTTATGGTTTTCTTTAAAACATTGACTTTGATAAATCTGTAAAAAAGGAAATATACTGTAAAAGACAGTTTGACTTTGTGGAGTATTGTCTTTAAAAGATTTTTGATTTCATTGGATACTGAGTCAAAAGTCATTTCGATATTCAGAAATGTTTACTTTGAAAGTGATATTTTCATTGACTGACATTTTGATTTTGTGGAATATTGATTTTAAAGGACATTTTGACTTTGCTTAATATTGAGTTTCTTATTATCTACTTTGAAAGTGTTCTTATTAATTTGAATTTGGTTTTGGATTGTGTAAAATATTGACTTTGAGGCATATTTTGATTTTGTGAAATATTGACTTTGAATGATGTTTTTATTTTCATTTTAAAGGAATTTTGATTTTGTTAAATATCAACTTTGAAATGTGTTTTTGGCAATATAGCCTTTGAAACATATGTTAATTTTATGAAAATTGACTTTGAAGAAAGGTTAACTTTGGTTAGATACACTTTAATAAAATTCAGCTGTGTTTGCATGTTCACTTTAAACGAAATCGTGTTTTGTGGGGATGTTTACTTTGAAACATTTGGGTATAAACATATTCTTATTCCAAGAGAAATCTTGTTTGCAAACAAGCAAACTCTACTCCTATTAAGAACTAAACAGAACAAATGAAGATTTAAGACCTATTCATATATTAGCCAAACTACATGAGTGTTTTAGACATATTCCTAGGCAGTTTCATTCACTTTTGATTAAATTATCAACGCGTTAAAAGATTGTTTCTACAAGTGTAAAAAAAAGTTCACTTCAATCAGGTGAAATGTTGACTTCAAGCAAAATAGAATTTTATTCAAAAACACGTTGACTTTTATAAATTGATGACTATGAAATATCGGAAATTGGTTAAATTTTAACTTTTAAAAATATTTTCACACAAATCTTGACTTTTAAAAGATATTGTTTAAAATATATTTTCTGACAAAAAAAAGGTTATGACTTAATATTCAAATTACTGTTTGTGTGCAATTATTGATCCCTTTTTACTTTATTGAGATATGATTTTGACTTTGTATACATTGATTCTTGTGAAACGTTGACTTATTAAAAGAGAAGAATGTTGAATTTAATATAATACGGTATTTTAAAATAACTTTTCTCTTTATAAAATGAGGACCCCTGGTCAATCAATTTGGTTGTGTACTAGTATATCATGATATCGGACTCCGTGACTGGCGTTAGTAGAACACATAGTTAGTCTAGTGATTTCTCTGACGAGGTGTGAAAGTGCTACACGTAATTACGAGGTCTTTTGATCAGAGCGACTCGTGGTTATGTAATATTAGGTCACGCCACCAAGGTACAAAGACAAGTGGTGCAGTGTATTCAGCTTATGAGAGGATATCCGCCTATTCCAAATTAAATCCTAAATTGATTAATGTAACCACAAATGACCCTTCACTAACTGATAGGTCGTTGTACTTTACTGCTATTGATATATGTTCTACCTAAATGAGACAGTAACAGAGCTCAAAGACTCGTTCAAAGATAGAATTATATCTCTCTAACTTTATATCTGCCCTAGTTACTTCATATTGATCATTTATAATTATTTTTAAAAACAATTGTTTTTAAACCATTCTTGAAACCAAACGGATTGGAAAATAAATCAAGCCATCACATTGCTGTATAAATTCATCCATTTGTCAAATATAGCATGTTGTTTTGTTATCTAACCCTCTTTATAATTATTGCCAATGTCTTTTTACTCATTATATTTCATGCAATATTTTGTTCTTTCATTATAATTACACCTAAGATAATATAAATATATTATCTCGTGAAAACCCTTTTAGAGTAATATTATGCCATATGTGTTTAGAAAATCTCGTTTTAGATATACATAACATTGAAAACGCAGCACATAAACCTATACATACAACTAAACTAAGGCAAAATACAAGGCACAAAACAGTATTTCCGTCATTCATTTCTCTGAATTAAATGTGGTTTTTTTTTGTGTTGTAAAGATATATTTGGTCATTAAAAGTTTTGTCTTTTTGTAGAAAAATGTAAACAACTGAATTATTCTTATGTTAATTTTCGATTTATATCCAATTTCTACAACTTTAACCACAACTGTGACCGATCTCAAGAGTCAAATGTACGTTTTACGTCAACAAAGGCACAAAACATACGTTTACTATTACTTAGATTGAGACTTATTACAGAGTGAAGAGAAACTAGCAGACAGACAGGCAGATTATTAATTAAAGTCTCACCTCAATTTTTAAATAAGTTACATACGAGTTTAAGGTACAATATACAAGTGTAAAAAGTGAGCCACCCAAAAAAGGGTTATGAGAGACTAAAAAACTTAAATACATCAATAATAAAATAGCACATTATTTCTTAAAAAGTCAACCAGTTCTGTAAAATGAGCTTGCATCAACAGTACTGAGATGCCGCGAGACCCAAAAGGAAAACTCGGAATACTTTCATTACCGAGGGTCAATCCAAAAGTCTTTGATTAAATATTCTAGTTAAGAGTTTTTCAGATCAACTAATAAGAATTGTCCGACGATAATTCCCTGGAATATTGCTATCTCCTTCCTTGAATACTGGAATAATAACAGTAGATGGTCAACTTTGTCGAGAAAAACACCTGTTGATTAAATACAGTTCAAATTCCATGTAAAAGAGGCATATTTATCAAATTCAATTAAACTTTCATCTATTGTACAATCGGAGTGATTCATCGATTCATCACGCTTTTAACGACTAACATCCTGCTTAGCTCAGCTGTCCTAATGTTTCATAAACTGTCTACCTTTCTAAGGCCATAAACATGCCAACGCACGGTCACCTGACTGTCTGTTGATTGCTAATTAAGTGGCTGATGATCACAAGTGTGATTGATCTGATTATGGCCTAATCCGTCGAAATATACAAATCTTCACGCTATGGTGGTTTTAGTGCTCTGTGGTCGGATGTCCACGGATGGCAGTGGGGCTGGTGGTTAAGGGGGGAGGGCGTGGGAGTATCAATGATTGTAATTTTTGTAATGGATTGAACGGAGTGTTCTTCTAGGACGAATTTTGATTAAAGTGCCCCCCCCCCCCCCCAAATCGAAAATAAACACATGAAGTTTGTCCTTTTTCGTGGCGCTATCAACCGAACAAGTGAAACAGGTCTTGTAAAAAGTATAATCTAGGACGTTGCTATTCTAAATATTTACAAGTAGTTCATAAAGTAGAAACAATCAACCTCAAACAGCCGCTTCTTAAATTACTCTGTTTACACTGACACTTACTGAGTTTACATTCAGGTTTCAACCTCTTACTTATAGTATAGTTTTTAACACATTCCGTAAAATACATGGAGACACTGGCAATAATGTTTTAGGTATTTCGTAAAAATGTTTCATTTCCATATTGCAATATCATTACGTTTCATTACTCCTTCAATAATTAAATTAAAAATGAATAAGAGTCCATCAACGGATATCTTATTTTTGGTAACTTTTTATGTTATGTAAGTCAATTATGTTTAAAGACCACAATACCAATCAGTCGAATTCTTTTTCCTTGATAATAAAGAGTTTATATTGCTTGATAATTTTATCAGACTACATTTCACTTGTATTTTGATTTTCGGACTATAACCAACCTTCCAGTATGTCGAGTAGTTGAAATCTTCTTGTGTCATATGATCGTGTAAATCAATATATTACCTAACATTTATCGCCGCTAGTGATGAACTTTATCTCACTCGTTCAGCCGGTATATATATATCATGTTATATGCTTTGAAACGGTATAAAAATCTATACCGAAACGTCGCAACTGTCCAATAAAGAAGTTGTTCATCCATAGAATAACTCTTGTCTTCCTTATAACGTCAACTTCTAGAATGCCACTCAAACAGCATATTTCATTGTACACACCAAACAATAAAATTCATGATCAGGCTTTGAAACGGGTATTTATCATCTCACATATAAGAAATCTTTTGCTTTTTTGCTTGTTTGCCAATCCCGTTTTCTTTTTTTTGAAAATAAGAATATGTTTAAACCATATAAGAAATCTCGAAGTTCTTACTGAAGAACTATTTAAATGTGTATAGTCCTACCAATCCTACTGTATAGATATGAGACAGTAGGGTTTTCAAATATTTTAATATTTTAGAAAACATTTGAAATTATTCCCGCATGAATAATTGACACTGATTTACTGCAGATTTTTGCCTTGTCTGATAGATTTATACAAACGTTGCAGGTCGATCTGACAAGGATAATTGTATATTCTGTCAAACCTTTCTGGGAAGAAATTCATATTAATTCCCCATACAAACTATTAGCGCTGCATTTTCTATCCATTGAGTTTGGTCTGTAGGTCAGATAATGTATACAATTACACCGTTTAAGCATGTCTTTAGACAAAGTTTGATATCCGTGTTATTTTATGCTGTGTTGTTCATATATGTATACCTTAATGCAAATATTTTAGTATTTACATTATGATATCTCTTTTGAATTAGCATCGTAATTAGTTTTAACATGTACATAGTATCGCATAACCTTTCTGTACGGATGGCTCTTCATTTTATAAATTAGTTTTATTCTTGGATGAAATTTAAGCGAAATGTTGAGGTGAGATTCAGATAAAGAATCTGTCTGTTTAAGCGCACAGAGTATTTAACAGTGAATGCTGCACTTTATAAATGCAATATTATTAATATTACCGTTGCACTGCACGATTTACAAAGGTTTATTGAACCTGATAGCTATTGTAAATTACAGCAATATGTTCTGATTTGTTTACTTTTTGTTGTTTTTTAGGCCCAAATATGCTTTTGTAAAGAAAACATATCTCACTCATGAACTATTATGGACGGTATAAGTGTCACAATTTACATTCTTTTTTTAAAAATCAAATGACACCTATATAGTTTATTTAGTTGCAAGTAACAGAGACCAGGCGATACGCAATCTGGTTAGCACAGAGCACAACCTAACTTTATCTCGCTATAAGTTTTGAAAGGTGTATTCAGGAATTGCTCAACGTGATGTTATCTATATTCACATTTTGAGTATTATTTGATTAACTGTAAGAGCGAGACTTGAACAGAGTTTTGTGTGTATACTTGTTTTACTTGTATCATTATTTCGGTACAATTTCTCCAGTCATTAGAAAACAGGGGATTTCTATAGCAATAAAATCAGTGACCGTGACCATTGTCTGATGCTGTTAGGCGATGAATTGATCAAAGGCGCCGCCCCTTGTCAAGCTGCCCCTTTGCATTAGAGGTGTCACTTTTGATAAACGCTCATACCGAAATGTAGTAGTGTGTAGTACTCATGTGTGTCCGTAACATATTAGCAATAAGGAACTTTACAGTATATACATGTATATTGTTATTTCTATGAAGTGATGTAATTCGATGTAATTATCACATAACCGTAAAATGAATTCAATCTCCTTTGAGAGATCCTCTTGCAAATAAACATTCAGTAAGATTGAGTGAGATCAAATAGTATATAAATTGTCCTTGAAATAACACCTTTCACATGATTCAAATGTACATGGTCTACCAATTGAAGCGTATCAATTGTGGAACAAGCATTTGCAAATGATTGCATTAGACAATATGCTTTAGCGACGCCATGTTCGGTAGTGTATGGGTATTTTCGACATTCACGTTCCATGGCCATGTCTATGTTTACAACCAATAATTGCACTTTTTGAACAATACCCTCTTTATACAAGTTCTTCTTGCCATGTGAATTTTAAATGCTTTTTGATATCAAGTTTAATCTCATTCAAAGCAAATGGAAAAGTATCATTATTTTATATTAAAGTCGTGTATGTTAAATGATACACTCTAGTTTGTTCGATCTAAAACAATTAATATTCAATGTATGGTTTTGTTTACTGTAAAGGGGCAGTAGAACGTTTTTTGATAATTCTATATTTCAAAATGTTCACTGATAATTGTAAGTTAATGCTAAACGTATTATTTTGACAGTGTCAAAAATCTCATTACACAAGCCAATCATCCATAGTCAGAGAACAAAATATGAACATTCACATTAAATCCATTTGCGGCCATTTCGTGTGAACACCTTTAATTCATTTTGTGTAGGAAACAGAAATTGCATGGCTAAACTTTACGTTATATATTTGAATTATTACTGCTCCATTTAGTTTAAATACATTGTCTTTCAATTGGCCAATTAATTTTCATTTTCCTGACATCACCTTATATTCCCCCTAAGAACATGCTACTGTCCCTTTAATGGACATCGTATGGCATTTGATAGTATGATTACAATAGACATATATCATATCCAGAACTGATACAGGATTAAGTCATTACATCGATTGAACTTCAAAAAAAAAAAACTTTTTGGGCAGTGAAGTGACGGAACTTGCTCACCAGAATAGGAGATCACGCTCATCACATATCACCTTTCCGTAACTGTTATCTGATGTATGAAGAAATGCAATGTCAAATTATAATTGAAGATGTCATGCAATTTGTTGGTGTTGTTATATATCTTTCAAAGAGGTGAAACTATTCTACAATTAGCAACCCTTTAGTGGTTCATCCAAAAAATGAGTACGATACTCTATATAGAAAGAAACATTAAAACACAAACAGGATTTCAGATATTTTTTACTAATTGGTGTATATGCATATAAACTATATAAACTATATGTTGACAACTCAATTAATGCATATGTCAATTAATCGTCTTTGACAGGAAAATCAATACTGCCAATTATTACCAGAAGGGGCAGATAACATCTATCTTGTACATTATCCATATTTACACTGATTGATCTCGATTAACTAAACTAAACGATTCTCTTAGCCAAACCATGCTGTTTCCTCTTACATTGACTGCGTGTATCATGAATGTATTTAACCATCATACTTGACTTAATCTCCAAGACTCGACTATTTACCAATGTCATAACTTTATTGCCTTACAATGTACTTAAGCTTGTCATGATGATGTCTTTTGTATATATTTATGTATGTTCAATGGAGCGGTCTTTAAATAAGCTTGTCTTAGCTTGTTGACCAATCCAATTTCATGTAAAATTTCATGAAATAAATACGTTTAAACCATTATCCATATTTACACTGATTGATCTCGATAAAACAGTAACACATACAGAACTTGATGGTACTTTACAAGACTATAAAGTTTGCGTCAATCCCGTCTAGGGAGATGAGCATTGTTCAGCGCTAAATAGTGTCGCCTGACCGGGCATTTACGTTTAGATAGGGTCCTGGTGTTGGGCCGTGAAGCAAACAGACAGATTGTTTATTTAAGTCTCATAAAAAGCATGTCGAGGGATTAAGAAGTAAATATGCATTTACCAGCAGGCCCGTGACACTATTCTCTGCCCGTGCTTTAAACATCAATTAACTGGGCTTATTAGACTATGGAGCGCAAACGTATCTAACACTACATTATCGTGAACATAAAACAATTTTTTATGTTTACATAAGGCATGGCTTCTCAATGTTAGAATTTCATAAAACATATATCATCTTCCGAAGGTAATATTCCACTAAATTATCATGTATTCAAAGTGATTATTTTGCTGAAGTCTATTGAATTTAGCATTTCAATAATATTAATTTCTTAAAACTAAACTTTCAACAATTAAGAAAATGATCTTTTTCAAACTTCACATTTCATAAGTCCTGTTTCGTCAAAGATGATATTCCACCAAAATCTATTTCTTTCACAGACACGATATCATGTTTGAGTTGAAGTTATATCTTCCAAAATTGACCTTTTTCAGAAAGTTGAATTCAGTCAGCCCTGGATATGCTTCACGGCTCAACGACTGGGCCCCTTGTCGGCGTAACAGTCCACTCTAACGACACTAATTACCTCACAGTACCCTCATACCCCGACGGGGATGAAAGGATTAAGCTGTCTAGTCTACCGTAAAGTTCAGATTGTTTTATTGTTTCATTGTGTTCAGTCGGGTGTGAACAGGTGTGAATAAGGATATTAAACAGAGAACACAGAGACGTTATTTGGTAAATTACACCATTTATGTTGTTAATTTCTGGAGACTTATCTATCTATAGTATATTGATGTATGAATACACATTCACTAATAACAGGTATCTTGATTTGTTCACACGTGATGGGCGTGGTCTACTTTTCTGTTGAGCAAGTCCTGTCACTTCACAACTTAGTAAGATTGATTTATTGTAGTCAAATTGATATAATTTTGGGCCTTTTAAATTTTGAATATGATGTAAAATATTTATTTTGTGTTTCAATACGATGTGAGACAAAACGTAAAAAGAAGAAATCTCTTTGACCAGTTGATATATGATCACGGTTTGAACAAACAAACATATGTAGCAAGAAAATAAACCATATTTGTAAACAAAACAGAATATGTCATATGTACATGTAAAATGTCACAATTATTAACATACACAAGTTAAAATGACCATCATGATGATTTGTTATAAATACTGAAATATATTTTGAATAATAATTTTAGATTGCAGTTGAAATAATAATAATAAACGCAAATGAGAAGCATGGAATAGCGGG
Organism: Steromphala cineraria; assembly: GCA_916613615.1. Lineage (NCBI taxonomy): Eukaryota > Metazoa > Mollusca > Gastropoda > Trochida > Trochidae > Steromphala > Steromphala cineraria. The sequence continues at coordinate 11,296,898 of OU744729.1, forward strand.
TGATTCAATCAGTAATAAACAAGGGCGTGCCTACATGAAAAATATTGCATTTACACATGTTTGGTCTAATTGGTACGCTTCAGTCGGTAGCGTATGTACATGTGAATCATTAGATAGTGTTATTTCAAGGTCAACCTATTTGATAATGATTACAGTTCTAGAATCTGATTACTTGTTTATTTGCGTGAGGATCAAATCCGTAGGTAATTCTAGATTCTGCTTTTATAGACGATGGGTCAAGAGAGACTGAATTCGTTTGATGACGATGTGATTATTACATCAAACTACACCACTGAATCGAATAAACAGGATATTACTGTTAAGGGACATGAATACCGTGTTGCTTAAATGAACGATGTGTATGTTATGACATAAGATCATTTCTGTGTAAACTTCAAACAACCCGTTATCTTAAAGATTTCTTTTTTTTCCAAACCTTGTATGAGCCATTTCAACGGACCATTCATTCCTATCAAAGCCCACCGATTACTGTCTGTTATGAACACCACATACGTGCGACTCTCGTCGGTATTTAGTTAAATATATCTTTCAATGTCAACAATTTCAAAATCGAAAGATTGAATAAGTCGAAGACTATTTTTCACCATGAACACAAATCACAATTTCCCAAAGTCAACAAACCACAACAACACATGTTCAAAGTTCACAAAACCAAAATATTACAAAAGTAATCATAACAGCATAACGAAATTATTTCCTGTCTTTCTAACTTTGATATTTCAAATCATTAATGATTCAAACGTAACATATTAGCAAAATGTTTTTATATCCTTAGCTTTTCAAAGTCAATATTTCCCCAAAGCCGAATTCTAATCCAAGTTATGTTTCACCAGATGTTAATACAATTATAAATAAATTTTAGGTAATGAATTCACAACACAAACTTGATATACTTAACATTTCAAATGTACAATATTTCATAAAATTAACATATCATTAAAGTCAATAGATCTTCTTTATTCAACCTTTCACCAATATCAATATTTCCAAAGACAATATTTCATAAAAATAACAAATTACCAAAGTCATCATTTAAGAAAAATAACATATCACCACATTATATATAATTTATAGATATTCTAAACTCAATATTTCACCAAATCAACATTTCACCAAAATCAACATAAGTCACGTTTTACTAAAGTCTAAAGATTTTCCTAAGTCAACATTTAAAAAAAAAAAAAATTCAACCAAAGTCGACATGATTAACATATCACTAAAGTCAATAGATTTGTATTCAAACATTCACCAAATCATTATTTCATCAAAACCATTATATCTTTCAACGTTAAAACGCGAACATTTCACAAAATAAAACCTAAGTCAATATTTAAAAGATCGACATATCGCTAAAGACACTATTTCATAAAATGAACACATCACCAAAGTCAACATTTTACAAAAAAAACATTTCACCAAAGTCAAAATTTCACCTAAGTTGCGAATTACCAAAGTCAATGGATCATCCTAAGTCAATATTTCACCAAAGCTGACATAATCAAAGTATCACCAAAGTCCAAAAATCTTCCTAAATCAACATTTCACAAATTCAACTTGCAATCAAATTCAATATTTCACAAAACCAATATCTCTAAAGTCAATATTTCACAAAACCAACTTACCAAAGTCAATATTTCACAAAATTAACAAATCGCCAAAGACAATATTTTATTAAACGAGTCGAACATATCACCAAAGTCAACATTTCACATAATTTACTTATCATCAAAGTCAATATATCTTCCTAAGTTAACATTTCATCAAATCAACATTTCACCAAAGTCAACATAATCAATTAATCCCACTACTCTACAGATCTTCCTAAGTCAACATTTCACCAAATTCTATAGATCTTCTAAGTCAACTTTTCACAAAATCAACATATCACCAAAAACAATATTTCACAAAATTAACCTCTCATCAAAGTCAACATTTCACATAATCGACATGCCACCAATATCAAAAGATCTTCTTCAGTCAACATTTCACCAAATAATCATTTCACCAAAGTCAACATTTTTCTAAATCAACAAAATCAATATATGTGAAGTCAACATTTTCCAAAACAACATATCACCAAAGTCAATATTTCACAAAATGAACATATCACCAAAATCATCATTGTCACCAAAGTCAACATTTAATAAAATCGTCATACTACCCATTGCATCATTTGATGTCAACATTTCGGGAGGGGATATTTCCACTATATCCAACTGACTAATAACTTCTCTCATTGAAGGGAAGTAACTCCTCACTTGGATGACCAGAGACTCGGTTATCCGTTAAGGTCGACCACGCGTGAGCCACTGGTGGCCAACCCGTCAGACACTGGTTGCTCACTGGTTACACACGCATCGTCTGGCATGGCCAACGCGTGAGTGACTGGTGTGACCACCCGTGTCACACGCGTGAGGGGTATAGGAACTATTTCACACTACTGTAAGCTATATACGATATCATTGTTGAGACCTTCCTCAGATACATGTCCCATTCAACTAACTGGTATTTGATCTTCTTATTGATTTGTATCTTTGTACTTTGAGCCGGATTGCTAATCCTACAGTTTATATGACAGTCGGCTTTGGCATTCTAAGAATGTATTCTCCAGTTTTTTGCAACATCACCACTGGAATTTCAGTCAATGAGTCTTTGTACGATAATTCTATCCTCTGAAAGGGGCGTTTGCTGCTTGAACGCAGGAGATTTTTTCGACGAGATGGCGAGATTTGTTTTCAAATTGCACAAGCAATAATTGGGTTAGAGTCATACAATCTGATACATTTCTTGCGGTACAAAATATAATATTCGTTCACTTTAATACGATATTGTTAGATTAATATACGGTTAATACAAGCGCAGGATTTTTTTAAAACAGAAACGGCTTTTGCAGGAATCCTCTGTATTTAATTTGAATTTATTACAAATCCATCAGATATAAGATTGCAAAGGATCAGAATATCGCATATCTAGTCCTTAATCTTATGATAAGGAAAGATACCGAGCTGGTTTTTTAAAACAATAGATATGAAATTTGGTGTTTATGGTCAAATATGGATGTAAATCGTCACCAAATGGATTCATGAAATTGATATCGAGAATCAACGTATTTCATTTTTGATATTATGTTGTGGTCAGCAATCCTTCTTGGTCCAGTCATTCAGATGTTGTACTATCTTGTAACAATGATGATGACGTGTTTATGATAATACAGACGTCATACCACGTACAAGAGAAATCGCCTCTTTGTCAGCTTTTAGTGTAAGTAAATATGAGATATCTCATTTGAGTGATGCATAGTCATTTTGTAGTTTGCGAAATCTTGTTATCTGGAAATCAAACGTCGCTTTTCTACATTGATTCAAGACATTACGGGACGATTGTGGGTTGGGGTTTATCGTGTTGTCAGCAATTTTTCAGCTATTTAACACGTGGAAAGGAGGATTGTGCAATGTTGTAATGTTGCTATGTATTCGATTCCCTTTTTGTAAGGATGATAACTCGACATTTAAACTTCGATGTCAAAATTACAAAAAAGTCTTTAGATTCATGACATTAATTGAAACCAAACTGCCGTTCTAAGTAACCATCCTCACCACATGGTGAAAGTGTACTGTTGTATACTTTGGGGGACGGTCTAGTGCATGTTTGTTCGTGTCAGAGTCACATGTGTTATTTGGAAAGAATCATAGGATTAATCAGCATAACATAATGCCAGTTATGTGTTTTAATATTTTAGACTAAGCGGTCGAATATTAAAGTGGCATTCGTTTTTTAAGGTATCTTGTGGGGGTTTGTTTCATTTCAGAATGATATCAATCAATCAATTCAGTCGGCGATGACATTTTCAGCAAATCCGAAAACATAACTTCAAGAAAGATCACCTTAATCAGTCCTCATCCAGAAATATCTCCGATCTTAAACTCTTTACACTGGCCTCATATACGGAAAAGGACATTCTCTCCAATTCTGAAGTCACTTCTCCCCTATGGCAAGCGAATCATGATTAATTACAATCAAAGGTTGTTTCACAATCATCAACGTTGTATAAAACCGATCATTTGTTCTATTCCAAACTGTTGAGAGTATGGGACTTCTGGGTGCTCATATAAGAGAAGAGCACATGTGCCCAACAAGGGAGATGAGCTGTCAGTCGAACATGTAACAAGGTATTTGATGGTATTCTGTTCAACGTCGAGGGTCTAAAACATGCTATTCTTCAGATTGTAAAAGAGGTTACTTTTGAAATGAACTCTGTTGGAAGAATTGGGGAAAGGGTTGGTTTCAAGATTTTCTTCCTGCATGAATATGGTCTTGAAGTTCTTCGCCACTATTCCGAATTGTTATTTGAAAATATTGAGTGTAATATGGTTCACTTACACTGGACGTGCCTGACTGCCTTAAGTCCTTATTAACATGACACTTATATGTATAACAAGCATACACTAATCATTAGAATGTAAATTCCGAAATTCCAATTACGCAGTCGTAGTGAAGCGCCAGTTCAATCCTTGATATTTCCTTGAATGAAGTTCAAAGCAAGGAATAGCTTAAACTGATATAGTTGAACATAGATCAAAAGATAAGGCACCACGCCACACAAACCATTATAACATAACTATCATGTGTTATGGAAAACATATACGAAGGCATTGGTGGATATCGCTAATAACATGGGCATCATCAAACAACAAACACAAAATATTAATTTCACATCATAACTTAACTGAAAATTCGTAGGTTTAATTGCCTTACACAATCCGCTTCATCTTCAAATGTTATTATTTTATAACCCTCTTGCTTGTCGTAGCTGCAAACAATGATATAGATTAGCATTTTCATCAAAAGCGATTGTTTATCTGTCATGAAAGGAGGCACATGTATCGATTTTTTTTCAAATGTCCAAAAATAAAATAACAACATCTCATCCTGCAATACAACACATCGTTGCTTTTGCTATTGATTTGTGACTCGACATGCGTTATGTTCCTTTGTGCTAATATAACTCTGTCTTTGATCAGTGATCCTAAAGCACTCCCAAGCCTCATGTTTAAAGCCTCTGCAACATTCAATCCTGTTGTTTTTTTAAAACGGACTTTTATTATCTAAATTGGGTCTTGATTAAATAAATAACAAATTGAATGATAATGTTTGATAGGCTTCATTTATGCACAAGGCCTTACGTAGAGCAAATTTTAAATTTTTATGTACATAAATGAATAGCATAAATAAATATATAAATATTTAAATAGATAAATAAATACCCGTATAAAATTAATTTCGTGACGTCACATCATCTTAAGCCACGCCCCTAAGACGGAACTATTTGTAAACAAGTAACGTGATTCTAATCATAGATTCACATCATGCCGCGCCACTTCGCGAAAGTACTGTAAAAGAAATATAACAAAACGCAAATACAGAAAGCTTCTTTACATTTTGATAAATGGTATAGCTTGAAAAATAGTACCGGTCGTTTTCCCTTCTCAGGAGACATTGTATCAACACTCAGTGCAGTCGCGACAGTTAGCCTACAAGGGGATCGGCCGCTGCGTTCATTAACAATTCTAATCTTAGTTTCTCAACACGTGTCCCGTTTTACCATGAACTTAATTTTGTTTGATCCGATTTCGTTATAGTCAGATTTTAAACGTCACCAGTATGGCACCTACGATAGTTGATCGGTTAGTTTGTCCTCGAGTCAAACATTCTCAAGTTGACACGACGTGTTAACGACGTGAACACTAGGAATGTCAAGGCCGCGACGTCGTGTGATTCCGTTGTGGATGTTGAATTCGTTCGCGTATATAGTAAAGCTCTATTTGTTGCGAATTTGTATAAACAGGATCAATTCAACTGATCAAAAAATCAAGGCTGTGGATATTTATTTATAAAGATAAACATTTAAATCTATTAAGTTCATGGAGCTATAACTTTGGAATCAATTTTCAGTTAAAGGTGAAAGTTTTATGCGAATCATCTCATGAAAACTCCAATTGACGTGAGAGCGTAAGGAGGTTCATACTTTGAATCCCTGACATTGAGACTGGGGAAAAGACCAAGCGCGATAAACTTTGAACACATCAACATCAAGACATTATTTTCACGGATGGACGATCGAAAACTAAAGAATTCACAAAAATTAAGAACAGATGATAAATTTTAGATCATGCATGCGTCCCTACGTTTAAAGTTTTAACAAGTATTCTGTTGTGAATCTTAAAGTCAATGGTGATAACTCATCAAGAAGAACTGACTGAAGAAAAGACAATTTTATCCTTATTGGTTTAAAATTACCGTAGTAACAACAGAAAGGTTTGAAGGGGCAGTAGCACGTTTTAGGGGGAATATCAGGTGATGTCAGGAAAATTAAAATTAATATATAGTTCCAATTGAAAGACAATGTATTTAAACTAAAATGGAGCAGTACTAATTCAAATATATAATGTAAAGTTTAGCCATGCGATTCCGTTTTCTTACAGAAAATGAATTAAAGGTGTTCCTAAAAAATGGCCGCCAATGGATTTTATGTAAATCTTCATACTTTGTCCCCTGACTATGGCTGATTGGCCTGTGTAATGAGATTAATTACACGATCAAAATAATATATTTAGCAATAACATACAATTATAAGTGAAACTTTTGAAATATAAAATTATGGAAAAACGTGCTACTGCCCCTTTAAGGCGCTATCTATGATCGAAAACCGTATTAAATGCTGCAAGTGGTGCACGCTGTAGATAAAACAAATATTTGTAAACACAAAACTGAAAAGATAAAAGATAAATAGCGTTGTAGTGTTTGATAAGTATAGTTATTTATTATTATTGTAAATCCAACATAGAATGAGATGACAAAACTTAAATTTATTACTTAAAAATTATTTTATTGACAGTCATAACATGTGTAATGCCACGTGTCCCACGTACAATTTAATAAAACATTCTTAATGTCCTTTTTCGCTGTCATGTTTTTCACCAAATAATTTTAAAATTTAACAAAACCGAAAACTTATACATTTGAAAATCAAAGTAAATAACTAGAAATCCTGAGCTCAAACTAAATGTATCTTCGAGGTTGAAATTTTGTCGCAGAAAAATAAACTGAAAGATATCTTTAACAATACTCTTTATGATTGATATTTGAACAAAACAGACATCGTTGGTATTTAAAAGAGTTACGTGTTCCCCGAGGGACCAATCTCTTAGACGCCTTAGGCAAAGAGCGAACATTTTATGAGATTCTTACAGTCTCTAAAGATGAAAACATGCCTTTTAGAATTGACGTAATCAATTTTTGCTGACAGTTAGATCGGTTTGTAGAACTGTCCGTTCCTTAGGGGAAGCTGCTTAAGGTTTAAAGCACTTTAGGCGAACCCGTGGTAATAAATTATATCACACGAACACGTTACTTCCTATGATGAAAAATCCCTAATTAGATTCAACTTTTTACAATGATAAATGGTTAGTTAATGCCTTGTCAATATTCGTAATTTAAGGTGCGCGGTATTATCGATATATCTGTCTATGCAATTCAGGAACAATATAATACGAATCGGTACACACTTCTGAAAATATCCAATATGTCGAACGTTTTAAAAAGAACAATTTCCATCTAAAATTGCCGAACAAAAAAATAGATAAAAGTTAAGTTCACGGGAAATTCTTCACAAAGTGTAAAGACGTGTTGTGAAAATAGCTAAAATATGTAAACAGGTCATACACAGTGATTGAAAGATTTCCATTTCAAAAACGGCTGATAGCTATACATGTAGATAACCAACTGATTATTGTTATTGACGCTCATGGTTAGAAAAGATAGCATGTAAATTCTTTAATTTGAAAAGTATCGATATCTTGCAATACCTATTGCAATATGCTTTCCTGTATCACAACAGTTTCAGTTAACCTAGCCTCCATAATACTCGCTTCACTCCCGATATTGATTCTAGCAAACAGTAGTAGCTGGTCGCGTCAGCCGATCAATCGAATTTACCAATTAGGGATCGTCTTACCAAGCCGCATTAGTCTACATTCGCACAGATAACGCTGGAAGGTCATAGGTCGGCGAAAGCTCGCCTGACGCGACCCGCTACTACTACTTGCTAGACTCAATATCGGGAGTGAAGCGAGTATTATTGAGGCTAGGTTTACTAAGACTGGTATCACAATATATTGCAATACAGAAATGATGAACGATAGTATGACCCATCCTTATTCTAAATTGATAGTGGCTGTGCTAGAGATAAGGAAGTTTTAACCGGGATATATTTACCATGCTGTCTGACCACAAACAATGTTGCAATTAGAATTGATTGATACCAGGGTATGATAGGGGTTTCGCGGGTATGAAGCTTTGTGTTCTTTTCCAGCCATTGGATAATACTTTCATTCGTGGTGTGTGGTGTAATAAATGTATGTTTCATATGACAAGCAGTGACATGACGGGTGTTATCATTGAAATAAGAAGTCTATAAGGTTACAGTGACGATATCTTATATTTTCACTGTTCATAACAAGTAACGATTAAATAATACTGGTCTGTTACCAGAACTACTCTCAGTAATATAAACTCATCGGGCAGTTTGAAAGTAACTTAATTTCAAAATGAAGTAAAAACCATATCATTAATAGAATACTTAATATAGTTTTCCAATTTCTAGGTTTATTCAATCTTGTGACGTGGGCAAATTTATATATACTTTACATATACCTGAATTTGGAAAACTATATCAAGTATAATTTATCAATTAAAATCACATTCGCTTTTACTTGCTCTACTGACTTTCATTATTACTCATAATACATATGATATATGAATACTGCAATATGACAAGTTTCTTTTGTTATTACAGTTATAAAGGTTTGGTTAATGTTAAGCTTTGTGACACGTGTTGAATAGAAATGTGAGCCGTAAAGGTATATATATATGGAAACATCATAAGACAAATAATGTTTGATTTAACCTTGATCTTTAAATCTATGTTTCTTACCTCCGATTCATCATACCTCTGAATAAGCGTTCTTGATTTCTGCAATACAAATATAGTCATATAAACCCCAATAAGGAGATTAGACGAGGATGGGCATAAAAATTACATTAGCCATCTCAGACAGAAAGCGAAAAATGATCTGGGAAGTAGTCTTATCCTCCTATTTTGTATATTTACTTGTATAATTATATATTCCTATTATCTAAATTTGTATAAGGTGAGAATATGATGTTGAAATATGAAAAATGGTAGCGGACAATCTTTAAAATAAAGGACAAAAATTCCTCGACGGAACTGGTGTTAATGGTATATTTTGGATTCGGCATGATAAAAGATTGTTTATTTGATTTAAAATTAGCCATATTTAATCTGCTAATATGCGTTTGTTTCATGTAATCAAATCTTAAAATTAGTTTTATCGGTTACAGTCCTTTCATGAAATGCAAAGGAATGATGATCCTACCTTTAAGCCAACAAAAGGGTACCTTTTTAAAGTATGTTTGCTTTTTCTCCACTTAATGAGGGATTTTATTTGGAATTTCATTCAATGTGGTTCTATAAATACAACAAGAACGCAACGTCAGAAAAAGAAAAAAAAAACGGAAGCATTGTTACTAATGTGAGGCAATGAAATTCAAGGATAATATTAGGAAACAATGAGACACTCCTGAAAGAAAGTGATGCAAGCTAAAATCAACGGCAAACATTAGAGAAAACGGCAACTGACTATATCATCTGTGCCGCCACAGAAGTATAAAAAATTAATTACATTTATGTATTAATGGGGTTTTTAAGATTGAAAAATAAAGGTATCCGCCTTTGATCATTCTAAACAAAGATTTCAAACTGACATTTACGTGATATATGTGTTTTCAGTAAAACCTTTAATTGTCATCAAGAAGATGGATTTTTATAGTCGAATTTCATATTTTGATTGATTATCTGATTATATAAGTCCCGTATAAGTAGAATTTTCAAAACAAAATTATGATTTCTTATCCTCCTTTCATGATGCTACAAATATGATGATCCTTTCTTAAAGTTACAGAAAGGTATCTTTAAAATTGATTTGTTTGCTTTTTTTTCTAAAACAAGGGATCTTGGGAATCTCAAAGTGTTTCTATAAAGAAAAGAAGATCACCACGTCAGATAATTGATCATTACCTCTTCTCCAATGAGATTTCCTGCTTCTACTTAAAGATACTCCTTACGTTACAAAAGCATAAGTAAAAACACGAGCAGCGTAATTTGAGTTAGACAATGAAATTCAAGGATTATATATGAGGGAACAATGAGACACTTTTGGGGAGAGTGATGCAAGCTAAAATCAATATCATATTTCAACAAACCATGGCATCTTTGCACAAAAATGTATACAAAACTAATTACATTTCCGTATTAACTGGGTTTTTATTTATAAAAAAACAAACGTATTTGTCTTTGATCATTTTGAAGAAATATTTGAAACTGACATTTTCGTGATATATGTGTTTTCAGTAAAACCTTCAACTGTCATCAAGAAGATGGATCTTTATAGTCGAATTTCATATTTTGATTTATTATCTTCTAAAAGTCCCGTAAAAGTAGAATTTTCAAAACAAAATTATGATTTCTTATCCACGTTTCATGATGTTACAAATATGATGATCCTTTCTTAAAGCTACAGAAAGGGCATCTTTAAAATCGACATGTTTGCATTTTTTCTAAAACGAGGGATCTTGGGAATCTCAAAGTGTTTCTATAAAGAAAAGAAGATCACCACGTCAGATAATTGATCTTAACCTCTTTTCCAATGAGATTTCCTGTTTCTACTTAAAGATACTCCTTACGAATTGTTGAAAAGCATAGTTAAAATCCCGAGCAACGTGATTTGAGTTAGACAATGATATTCAACGATTATATGAGGGAACTATGAGACACTTTGAGGGGGAAATAATGCAAGCTGAAATCAATGGCAAACGTTAAGACAAGCCGACAAAGCATATCATCTGTGCTGCAAAAAATCATACAAAACTAATTACATTTCCGTATTAACTGGGTCTTTATTTATGAAAACAAACGTATCTGCCTTTGATCATTTTGAATAAAAAATTAAAACTGGCCTTTACGTGATATATGTGTTTTCAGTAAAACCTTCAACTGTCATCAAGAAGATGGATCTTTACAGTCGAATTTCGTATTTTGATAGATTATCTTAAGATATAATTATTTTGGTGAAAACTTTAGTTCGGATAACGCACCTCAGAGACTGTTTATTCCTTCATCTGGGAGTTATTGCATAGAGTAGCATTATACAAAGATTTCTTCTACAGGGGGTGAGTTAATTTAACCCAAGGAAACCTTAGGAATAATTCCATCTAGACCTATTTCCGAAGATTTCTTAGTTTCCCATTCTCTCCCCTATCTACATGATCAAGTCTTAACCATAATAAAATTAGGTTCCTAAAGTTCTATGTCATTCAACCCGATTAGATAATTAGTCTTTTTAAGTAAGAGAAAGAATGCAAAAGATCAACCGAACTTCTTTTTGTACACAAGAGTGTTAATACGATTATACAAAGAAAACCACATGTCTGCTATCTCAGTTCTGTCTTGCGACCAAATCATGAATAATATGTCCCATGACAATTTACTGATTTTCGACCTGATGGCACAGATTTGTGTCAATTGAATTTGACATTCAGCGCAAATCAGTTCTCGCAATTTCTTGATAACCGAGGGATTTCATCGAGGAGAATAATAAAAGAAATTTGACTAGAGTACATTTTGTTGTTTATTGTAATGGTACATTATAGTCCTCTAGGTTCAATATTTGATAATTGTAACAGTGTATATATCAGAAGGAAACAAAAGAAGATCCCTAAAAATTTGAAATTAAAATTAACAGAGGTTGTACATTCTCTCCCGATAGAGGCGGTTCAGTCATATGCAGCCTAAGTAAACCTAGCCTCAATAATACCCGATTCACCCCGATATTGAGTCTTGCAAGATGTAGTAGCAGGTCGGGTCAGCCGACCTCTGACCCGCCTACGTTATACGAGCGAATGCAGATTATTGCGTCTTCGTAAGACCATCCGCGACCCGTAACTGAACCTTGCTAGACTAGCGGGTACTATTGCGGCTTGGTTTACTTAGCTTGAGTCTTATGATTCCTTTTTTTTAGCATTAGCCTTAGTTCCGACACATTGCCCTTGCGGCACAAAATACCCCCTTATTTGCAGCCAATGGAAACACGTAATGCATTGACTTAGATACAATATATGGCGGTCAGCACGAATATCGTTTAAGAAAAAGCAGTGAGTGAGTGGGGGTTTAACGTGTCGTCAGTATTTTCCAGCTTTTAACACGTGGATGTTGCCATCCACAAGAGAGTCGACAGATCAGGAAGATCATGAGGATGCGACAAAAGACCGGAAGAAAGGCACAGTGAGAGACAGAAAGCAAGTTTTAGAAGGACTCATATTAAGTCTGAATTTGTATCAAATAGAAAAGGATACTTTTAGAATATCAATTTTTACTGAAAACCAGAAACTTGCGATAGAGAGTGCAGGCATGAAGGGAAATATTTTTTTTGGAGCCGAGACCGGCACTGGCAAGTCCTTAATTTCGAGATTCTCCCTTGTATCAATGAAACTAAAAAGTCGCCACCAGTCCTCTCATTTCTATCAGGTGATGAACAATACATTCATTCGAATGAGTTAGGATCCAAGGCAACTTACATGCGACAAATTGCGGAAGACCACGACTTGATTTGCAGGGATATGTTGGCTAGGCCAGACAAATATCATGATTACTGCAAAAACTGTACCTAACCAATTTGATGCTTCACAAAGCTGAGGATGTCTTATTGACCTAATCGAAAAAACAAACAAGTTTGTGGTTTGTCATTTCCTAGGACAATTGCCGAAAGTTCCAATGTTAACTGTGCTTTTGCACAAGCTCTCGAAAGACAGACAGGTCTTTTTGAAATGTATCACAGCAAGACAAAATATGTCATCTAACCTGAAATTCGGTATAAGATGCCCAAGAACAACAATCTCTGTGTCTTGATATGTACGAATGTTGCCGAACTTTATGATGATTAGCGAAGTTATCCACCATTGGTTGCCTTTTGAACTAGACATATTTGTTCAAAAGATATCACGGGATTGATCACAAGCTACATGTAAATCTAATAAAGTTCAGTTGGAAGAAAAGAGAGTGAAAGCCTTGAAACCTGTTATAGACAAATGTGACAAGCATGAGGTCATAACACCAAAGCACTGTTCTTACTGGGATGTATGTGCTGAAGAGTGTGATTGTCCAGACAATCATGTTGAATAACAACTTTGATGGCACATCAGAATTGTTCCAACAAAATGCTTTTTCAATCCTTCTGCTGCTAGCATGAGATGATGAAAGCATTAGCCTTGTGATGTATGTGCTGAAGAATGTGATTGTGGCCTCGACGGATATCCAGACATTGCTGAACAACACCTTAACGGATGGCAAATCAGACTTGTTCCGGAGAAAAGGGAGATGTGAGTTGGGGCAGTATTTCAGCTATTTAACACGGGTCTGGTTTACAAATGCTATGTAAGAGACGTCTACTAATGGTCTGGTATTGTGATGTCCAAATTTTGGGAAGTAAACAGTAATTCAGTTGATCAGGGATGCACCATGGGGGGTATTAGTAAAACAGGCTCACTGTTTTAATTGTTTGTGAATGTCTCGCCTTCAAGTATAATTTTTAGCTCATCTGGCCTGTAAGGTCCGATGGGCTTATGGCATGGCATGGTGTCCGGCGTCCGTCCGTCCATCCGTAAACTTTGTGGAATTTCGACTTCTTCTCCAGAACCATAAGGCCTAGAAAGCTGAAACTTTGTGTACAGACTCCTTGGCTAATGAGGATTATAAATTGTAGCTTTGGTGGCCCTGTGACCCCTAATAAGGGCCACAGGGGCCACACCCTAAAAATCTATTTTCATCTTCTTCTCCAGAACCGTAAGGCCTAGAAAGCTGAAACTTTGTGTACAGACTCCTTGGCTAGTGAGGATTATAAATTGTAGCTTTGGTGGCCCTGTGACCCCTTATAAGGGCCACACCCTAAAAACCTATTAAGCTGAAACTTTGTGTACCGACTCCTTGGCTAATGAGGATTATAAATTGTAGCTTTGGTGGCCCTGTGACCCCTAATAAGGGCCACAGGGTCCACACCCTAAAAATCTATTTTCATCTTCTTCTCCAGAACCGTAAGGCCTAGAAAGCTGAAACTTTGTGTACAGACTCCTTGGCTAGTGAGGATTATAAATTGTAGCTTTGGTAGCCCTGTGACCCCTTATAAGGGCCACAGGGGCCACACCCTAAAAACCTATTTTCATCTTCTTCTCCAGAACCATAAGGCCTAGAAAGCTGAAACTTTGTGTACAGACTCCTTGACCAGTGAAGATTATAAATTGTAGCTTTGGTGGCCCTGTGACCCCTCATAAAGGCCACAGGGGCCACACCCTAAAAACCTATTTTCATCTTCTTCTCCAGAAGCATAAGGCCTAGAAAGCTGAAACTTTGTGTACAGACTCCTTGACTAGTGAGGATGATGATTGTAGCTTTGGTAGCCCTGTGACCCCTTATAAGGGCCACAGGGGCCACACCCTAAAAACCTATTTTCATCTTCTTCTCCAGAACCAAAAGGCCTAGAAAGCTGAAACTTTGTGTACAGACTCCTTGACCAGTGAAGATTATAAATTGTAGCTTTGGTGGCCCTGTGACCCCTCATAAAGGCCACAGGGGCCACACCCTAAAAACCTATTTTCATCTTCTTCTCCAGAAGCATAAGGCCTAGAAAGCTGAAACTTTGTGTACAGACTCCTTGACTAGTGAGGATGATGAATTGTAGCTTTGGTGACCCTGTTGCCCCTAATAAAGGCAACAGGAACTTCCTTCAAATCTATTTTCATCTTCTCCTGAAGTATAAGGTCTAGAAAACTGAAACTTGTCGCCTATATACTTAATTTTATGATTGGTGACCCTGTGGCCTCTACAAAGGGGGAATCACATTGGCCACACTCTACAGCATAATTGATGATGAAGCCTGATGAGCTACATAGCCAATGGCTCTATTTTTAAGTGTTAACATCTACATACTAAACTAGATTAGTGTTTGTGGGACACCGCAAAAGCAGAGCAGCCCCAAAACTTGAGTATAACAATCATGTATTGGTTAAAATTAAGCATTTTCGCTAAACCATGCTTAAGTCATGACCTTACTGTGACCTTGACCTTTGACGGATTGTAGCCGAAACCTTTTCAAAATTTTGTACTTTTCCAAGGATATATACCAAGTTAGAGCTTCATAGCACAAAAACTTTTCTTAGAGTGATTACATAGCTCTTGACCTTGACCTTTGACCTTGAAAGTGAACATGTCAAAATGGTTTCCCCGAGGTTTGAGTAGTAAGCTATGAATAGGAGTTCTGGAAAGCTTAGTGGAAAAATGTTATAGCTTGTAATACGAGTGCGGCGGCGGCGGAAACTTCACAAAAACTTATAGCAGCCCCGTCCTTACACGGGGCTGCTAATGATCAAATACCATATCGGTTCATAATACCGATAACATATTATATACAAAATACCACGATGGTTATTTTAGCGAGAGTAAAATAGTTCAAACTGTGGTGTTTACAGAGCTAACATTGTGTTGTTCACAATCCTGTTATGTCAGCGATACAAGGATTTTTACTCAAAAGATATGGTATGGATGAAGCAATGCAGGAATGTCGCAGCGGTTTCACAGGAACGAATGTTTCGATTCCCACAGACGTTTTCAAATCTTGTCTCCAGATGGAAATCTTTGCCAAAACTGCCAGCCCTTGAGACCTTTAAGAAACCATTATCCTTTATGAAGACCGTGACATGAGATGATCGACAAGTGTCTTGGTGTACCTTTTTGAAAAACATTTTATTATTTGGAAAGCATGATCAGTGACTTTGAATTCGAAATGTTGTCACTTGGTAGGCTGTTGACACGAAGTGCGAGGTATGAGCTAGAAAGAAAAAAATGTTTCAGATGTTGTTTGAGAGGTAACGGATCGAATCGAAGTTAATTTTTCAGATGTTGTTTGAGAGGTAACGGATCGAATCGAAGTTAATTTTTCTGCTGAGGTCAACCTAGGAGAATAAACAAATCGTTTTAATCAAATCTAGGGCGGGTTATATCGGTTTCGTTTTTGCAAATGAAAATATTTAAGGGGTGCTATTATGCATTCTCTCCCCACAGAGGCAGATACAAGTCATGAAATGTTGATACAGCCTACGTTATATTGTGAGATAGAATGGGAGATACCTGATTGGAGGCAATCAAAGTTAGTTGTGTAATCAGCGACGCTGTTCGTAAATCATCATTTTGGCTACTAAATGATGGCAAACGCATTGTGATATGAACCACCCTTTCCATCCGAGAAGCGTTGTCATTAGCAGCCCCGTCTAAGGACGGGGCTGCTATCAGTTTTTGTGAAGTTTCCATCGCCGCCGCCGCCGCACTCGTACTACTAGCTATAACTTTTTTCCCCTAAGCTTTCCAGAACTCTTATTCATACCTTACTACTCATACCTCGGGGGAACGATTTTGACACGTTCACTTTCAAGGTCAAAGGTCAAGGTCACGAGCTATGTATTCACTCTAAGAATTCCTTGTAAACAGGATAACTTGAAAAGTTTTTGTGCTATGAAGCTCTAACTTGGTATATATCATCCTTGGAAAAGTAAAAAAATTTGAAAAGGTTTTGGCTACAATCCGTCAAAGGTCAAGGTCACAGCAAGGTCATGACGTAAGCATGTTTTAGCGAAAATGCTTTATTTTAACTATGAACACTTTTAATCAATACATGATTGTTATACTCAATAAAAAGTGTTCAATGATTGTGTGACCTTGAAGGTCAAAGGTCAAGGTCATGATATATGAGTTATTACAAAATGCACTAAATTGGGGTATAACTTTATCCCATTTAGCTTTTCAGAACTCATGAACATGTCTAAATGTTAATACTTCCAGGGAATCATTATGACATGTTCCCTTTCAAGTTCAAAGGTCAAGGTCACGAGTTATAAAATCACCACAAAATTCTTTGTAAACACAGTTACTTGAAAAGTTTTTGTGCTATGAAGCTCTAACTTGGTATATATCATCCTTGGAAAAGTAAAAAATTTTGAAAAGGTTTCGGCTACAATCTGTCAAAGGTCAAGGTCACAGCAAGGTCATGACTTAAGCATGGTTTAGCGAAAATGCTTAATTTTAACTACGATCACTTTTAATCAATACATGATTGTTATACTCAATAAAAAGTGTTCAATTATTGTGTGACCTTGAAGGTCAAAGGTCAAGGTCACGAGATATGAGTTATTGCAATTCCTTGTAAACACAATAACTTGAAAAGTTTTTGTGCTATGAAGTTAAGATTTTGTATATATTATCTCTTGAGAAGTACAACATTTTCAAAAAGTTTTGGGTACTAACTGTCGAAGGTCAAGGTCACAGCAAAGTCAACATATATGGAGAAAATGGATTAATTTTATTTTTAACACTTTATTTCATTACAATAATGTTATACTCAATGAAATGTGTTCATTGATTGTGTGACCTTGAGTGTCAAAGGTCAAGGTCACAAGAAAATTCCCAATTTGGTGAGGCCTGTAAAAGGCGGAACAGGGTAAGGCTAAACCCAAAGTTCCGGGGCTGCTCTGCCTTTGCGGTATCCCGCAAACGCTAATCTAGTTTTGATTAAGAAATTCAAATGAATAGTGTTTGTTCGCCAGGGGAAACTGCCGGAACCAACGGATTTCGAGGTAAAAGAACAGAGGCTGTATCAACATTACATGATTTGACCTTTTATGTAGCACATCAAAACCGTTATCACTGGTATACAGAAGTTGAGTATATTTTAGAGCAGTTATTTTTCCACAACATGTCATCCTATGACCATATTTGCACGTTTACGTTTAAGTTTTCATTTTCGCATCTACAATATCATCATATCAAAAGCAGTGAATTAAAGGTCAAACATTATGTTGAAATTTGAGGCATTTTCGACGAAGAAATGTTATCATCTGACATTAAAATATCGTGTATTGGTTTTTGCTTTTGACTCAAAGGAACTCAATGAAGTCATAAAACGAAATATGATCAATAATAACACTTACACATCTTAAAAAATATACATTTCCTACTTTCCTCTGTTCAACTCATATTTGTTCATTTTATGGTTATGTATTCAAATAAAAGTATTTGATGTCTATTTGATCTCAGCTTTCGTTCTACATTTTGATGATTAGTTGATATCCATAAAAGATTGCATCACCGTCAAAAGCAGATAAAGTGGCACATTTATTTTATTCAAGTTTTCAATTCATTGTTTCCAGAGCACAATACTTGATACTGTGCATGGATGGTTACACACGTTAAAGAGTAAATATGGAATTTTAGAACGTTTATCTTTCCGGGAGACAAATACGATTTCGATAAAAGAAAATCGTGTATTTGTCCACTAGTTGTAATCAGATGATAAAATGATTCATATAAATGATAACTTGCACATTCTAAATGTCACATGAGTGTAAATAATACATATAAATATTGTAAATTTTAAACGGGATTTCAAATGGCATTACAATTATGATTCTAGGGATATATGCATTTGAAAAGAACAAGTTAATTATGACTTGAGGGTATTCCGGGGCTTTTCTATGTAAATATGTCTATTATAGTGATATCTTGTGACAATTCTGTTTTTTTAAATACACTTTCCTGCATGTAATTTATAAATCTCTTTTCTCCATGCACAATAAGGAGTTATCGAATTGATATCCATAAAAGGAAAGCACCACATTAAGCGAAATCCTCAAAACAAAACATCGAAAGGATCTTGGCTTCAATAATGTCCCTCAAGTATACATCTATGTAGAAAATTCATGAATAGAAACCCGACAGATCTGCCTTTATTTAGTATTAACTACTCAATAAATATCAGCTGTGGGATGTACTCTTTATGTGGGCGAAGAAGGCCCGCTAATAATGGGAGCAATGAATCATTCCTCTTGACATATTCCTAAATCTATCTTCACAAAACATCAACCAAGGTTATCATTGGTCGGGCACTTTATGTAGACTACAAGGAATTATATTGATTTATGTTATCTTGAAAATTAATATCCAAAGAATGTGAGATGCTAATGATGAATCTGTAATCTATTGATCTGTATGTATGTGTTGACACGCATTTTATAGATTTACTGTTTAAGATAAAGTAAACAGCCATATCAATGATATGTAATCATCAAATCATTTCGACATAAGATGCGAAATTGTCTAGACCTTTGACTCAAAACAGACAATGAGCTGGAACTGTTGTAATAAATTCATCTAAATTTCAATGCCTGACAGGATTGATTGCACCTGTGAAGATTATTAAATCATGAAACAAATTATTATTGGTCAAAATTGAGGTGACATAAGTATCAGATGTGTGGATCGTGGTAATCAGAATGAAGTTTAGATAAACAGATAGGTACATGCAGATGTAGATAACTAATTTTATATTTTAAAAGGAGAATGTAAACTCACATGTCATGTTAGAGCCCATATATCAAATTGTCGTATAAATATGTAACAGACAATTATCAGTTGATGTGACTTTTTCATAATACATGTACAATGTACCTAAGAATTTCGAACCATTGGTTTATCAGATATGAGAATATTCATATCCATACAAAATTTCTTACAAGTTTAATTTCAGAATAACAGTTAAAATAGTGACTGTTCCCTACCCAAAGGAAAAAAATACTATAAAGGAAACGGAGTGCTATGTATCTTTGTAGATTGTTATTTTGGGAATGTTCAGGAAATCTGTGTCTAGTCGCCTTAAAGAAGTTCACTTTTACTTTATCACACTTTGTCACAGTGGCTCAGAAGTAAAAGGGGGACCTTTTAAGGAATCTATTCCAAATCAAGTGACTTGCAGTCAGCGTCAGTAACATTTCATATATAATATAAACTGATATTTAAAAGAAACGTTACCATGTTTAAACTGATACATCGAAAACGATTTGTGCTGATGCCTACTCATTTGACAAACTAGTTTTTTCCTTAATGACTAATTGCCACCCCCTTACTGAAAAAAATGGAAAACGACGTAGGACAAATATCATGAATCTCCACTGAAAATTGCCAAAAATGAGAAATGGTTACTTGATCCGGCTACACAGAGAGGTTGTGAGGATTGCTGACAACCCTGAAACACAAAAACCAGTTCTTTTTTCACTGCATGAGAGCCGATATCTGTGACGTTAGACCACCACGTTGTCTCTTAGTGACGTCAGAGATAGCAAATGAACAAACAAAAATGAAACAGAGGGATACATCACTTTCCCTTACAAATGGCAAACATCTAAATTCCGCATTCATATAAAAGAAGTTTTAAGGCAATTTCGACAATGTTTGTTTTCAGAGGTTTCTTAAAAACATTCATACATAAATGCATACATAAAAATAAATAAATACATAATAGATGACAATGCATGTATGAATCATGAAATTATTTTAAAATGGCTCAGCCAGAATGAAATGTTAAAGATCAATTTCCACTTCCTGGAATTTCAGAGCAATATCGAGATATGGGAAATGGTTGTTACAAGCTAATGTAGTTTATTGGTATGTTTTTATTGTTAAGGAAACAGACGACTTCCTTGCTGATGGATTTAACGAAGTATTATGAAGTATGGTATTTTGAAAATACGTGACCACGTTGATATGATTAATGAAATTATTTCAAAAAGGGTTAGACAGTATGACTTGTCATGTTAAAGATCAACCCTAACACTTCCTGGAATTGTCAGAACAACAACGAGATAAGGGGTATGGTAATAATGTGTTAATGTAATACCTTAAGTAATGTTCGATAGGGTTGGGGTCAGGACTACTGACAGGCCAGGGTAGAATGCACATATTGCGTTGTTTGGATAAGATAAGATAATTTATTTGCACAGAGAACACCCTTCTTGGCTCTACGCTTTTCTCGATGTTAATGCAACACTTGTTCAACTTAGGAAGTGGACAGAATCAAGACAAGTAAATGAACAAGGTCTCGTTGTTTAATTTAGAATAGCTCGCTCTGCTCACGGATTCTATTATCTTGGTGCCGCTTTTATTTCTATGGACATAACCCCTTTATGTGTCAGATTTTAAGAGCAATACAATAATATCAATGAATTAACCAGTTACGAGGATTTTATATTCCCAAATGTCTACTTGTCAGAACCATTCTCAATTGCGGAAGTCTGTTTTATCTTAGTTCCTCAACTCGTATGTGTATTGGATTCATACTGCTTTTCTCCATATTGTACTTGTTTATATATGTTTATGGTAGAAGTTGGGAAATAAGTGCAATATGAAGCAATTATCTAAAAGTAAATTAATCATAAACTTACTCTCATTCTAGTCCTGGGATTACCAATTGCCATCCAACGCACGTTTTGAAGTAGTACTGAGGGATGCCTCTGGAGGAAATCAGGTCAATTTCGACCAATACAATTTCATTATTCACATCTTGTAATTCCTTATGACTCCATTCTGATTAAAAGTGAACACAGTTAGCTTTCAGATATAGATCATATGTTAATGTTATGTTATGTTCTGTTAAAATTTTCACGTTGCTGCTGACAACAGAGACGTATTATGTCAATTTTTAAAATGTCCTGCAATAATTTGTTCATCATTATTATCATTGAAAGCTCTCAAACAACTTAAGCTCTGATGAGTTTTGCATGACTCTCACCACGTATTTGCATTACTTGAAATATTTATTGTTTTTATAAATCATTTCAGTTACAAGGGAACCAAGTCAAATCTTTTGGGATCTACGAGTTAAGTATTTGTCGTTTGTTGCATAAACGTATCATATATGCAATGTACTCTTTAATGCTGGCGCTAAATAAATGGAAGAATTTAATAAAATAGGGATAAACTGCAACCTTTCTTTACAAAACATGAACAGAGTTAATAAAAGACCAGACATTTTTACTTCCTTAGTAGAATGCTATGTCTTTGTTGTGGACATTGATATAGCTGAAATCCGATAAATATTAACTTCCAAGCAATAGCTTGGTGCCTGATGTGTTTCACACTGTAAAGCGATTGCATCTTATACATGTATGATGTGCGGATTCAGTAATGGAAATTTCATTTAAAAAATACACACCAATTAGATGCTATTTCAAATTGATCTACTGTTAGCGAATCTGTTACTGGTGGTATTTTTGGTATTTTAAGAAGTTGTTGAACATTTACAAAAGTATTTTATGATAATAACGTAATTATAATTATGTATAATTATATTAGGATTATCACAGAGTTAAGACGGAGAGTGAGTGAGTTGGTGTTTCACGTGTTTTGAACAATATTTCACTTATAGATAGTTGTGGAAACTAAAAAAACAAGATCAAGCAAGTTTTTTAATATGCTTTGAATTATGATTGAGATTTCTTTCTGTAATTAAGCAATATCGTTTGCTACCATTTGTGTTGTATTTTTTATTTATTTTAAATATTAGGTTTTGAGGAGGTTTTAGAAACAGTGAACTATTTAATTAAACTCGACTTGCTTATTGGATATGTTATTGAAATACATAAGATGTATTAACTTTTGCAAAATGAAATACTTTATTGTTAAATCTTAACCGCAAAAAAAAAAAAAATTAAAATATCTTGTTTTAAGTTTAGATGAGTACAATCATGAAATCATATCATGTTCTTTAAACCATCAAAATCTATTGCTTATATTTTAAACAACAAGTATATAAGTGTTTGTAGTACTTCACGTACGAGTAATACATTGTACACCCTGAACCAAATCCATTCCTTATTCAGATGTAAGTGTGCACACACTCGCCAACACCTTGCCATTTGAATGTTTCATGAGAAAGATTATTCTCTCACCACAGAGGCAGATCAAGTCATGAAATGTTGATACAGCCTCTGTTCTATTACGCCGCCTTCGTGGAATAAAATGAGAGATGCCTGATTGGAGGCCATCGAACTTTAGTTGTGCAATCAGCGACGCTGTTCTAAAATCATCATTTTGGCTACTGAATCATGGCAAAAGCATTGTGATATGAAGTGCTGCAATTTTTTCCGCCAGGGGAAGCTGCTAGAACCCACGGATTTTGGCATAATTGAACAGAGGCTGTATCAACATGACTTAATCTGCTTCTGTGAGGAGAGAATGGAGAAAGATGTCAATGAGTCATTTAAATGCATCAGCAAACTTTACCGCTTCCATAAAACGTTTATTTCGTATGTCATATCTCTAATATTATTTAAGACTACAAACAACCTTTGAAAATAACGACATACATTTAATGAAATGCAAGCTACTTTAAATGGCTTCAAAGCTTTCAAATACATTTTATTTCTTGAAGAATGTTCTAATGTGTCTACAACTTTTCTTTATTCTTGCAAAGCCGCTTTCAAAATATCACTTCATGGTTTATATATTTTTCAAATATAAGGAACAATTCAAAACAGAGCTATGACTCTGTTTCCTATCATAAATTCGTAAGTAATACCACTACACTGCAAATTAACCTCTAATTTAGTTTACAGTATCTTCGAATTATTCTAAGTAAAGTTATATTCTTTAAATTCAAACATTATGTCCTTAAATAAGGATTTTACACATTGATTCACGTACTTTTGGAATTGAACAAAAACTTTCCCAAATTGATACTCAAATCCAAGTGTCAGTGTGTTTAACAGATAAGGTAAAGTTTTACTTGAAATGTTAGGACAGTCAAAGAATTTATTTAATGAACCAATAGCTCTGACGAACCTTGAATAGAGATGAAGGGAAATGAATGATAGTCATAAATCAAGATGACAAGCGGTAAGAGGAATACTGTGTATATTTAGATCAATCAATACAGGGTATTTACCCCCACTGACCCAGACAAACACTTCAAATTAACCCCATTCAACAAGGATACTAAAATATTCCTGAAGATATGAGTCATTTAATAAGGAGGAAAGTTTATTAATACCACATTGGTTTTATATTGAACCAACTGGTAAATTCATTTTAGAAATTTATTGTCTGTATTATATGTAAATTTTGCTTTCAAACTTTCAGTTAAGTAAGTGTAAAGGGTAGAAGTCTAGACAATGTGTTGATATTAATGTAAATGATTTAACTTGCGCACGTTGTTTTTTGTAAAAAGATACAAGATGAATATTTTGAGCAACTTAGAAATTTGTTTCTACCTTCATTTTATATCGACCATCCCACAAGAGCAACGTTTATTATTCACATTTCTAGTAAGAATTATCAGTTATAAATTTCTTTTGCCCATCAACGATGGTATTTTTTACATGTTTCATTGACCCTCCTGCTATTATTTGTGTATACTTGAAGACTAGTTATCCAAATGATCCGATGAGAACATATAAGATAAGTATGGTATGTAAAAATTATTATTTATCGTTTTTGAACCTTTATTGATTGTCGTAAGGAAAACAGTGTCAACAGTAGTTGTATTATATTTACTGTTGGTTTTGTATTATCTCTTTTTATGTGAAGATTTAAAATAATAAATCATTACTGCATATCATGCATAAAAAAACATTAAAAAATATCCATAAAGATTTTTTAAATATAATCAAGCTGCAAAAAAAGATGGATTTTCATGTGTAGATTACGCACTCCTGGGACGAAGCCATATAGTCATAATTATGAGGCATTAAGAGACACGCTAAGAAACCATTTTAACTTTGCAATTCAATCTTGTTTGTGAAAGCAAAACCTGTTCTTTAACATTTTTTGTAAATGGATCAGTTTCTTTAATCGCCTATAAAAACAGTATCCTACAATAACGACACCCTGTGGACTTTATTTTTTTAATCTTGCAAGCCATTTTCCTCTTATCATGGTCCCGAGTGGACTTTAGTTAGGGTTTAATTTACCAATAATTGATGCACTGACGGGATGTGAACTGAATTACGAGATCGTCGGGATATAAAGAAAAATTGTTTTAGTAGTATTGTACTCTGTATCTCTCCCCTTCCCTCTCTATAGATTAATCGACATAAGATGAATGTACTTCTGCATTTAAATCAAAGAGGGACAATTGAAATGAATTGACAGCTTTAATGAATCTCTTGACTAGGAACTGCATGGTGTCAAAAGAAAATAACTGAGCTTGTATATTGCAAACTCGATTCGCTCTATTCTCATTAGCATTTACATAAAAAAAATATGATATCGTGGAAACTTTAACGCTTGATTTTTCAAAGAGACAATTTCTCATACTTAAAAGATATCGAGCTGACAAAAGCACATTGTATTTTATAGTTCTATGTCCCATCTTTGCAAATATGTTAAGAACGCTATCGTCTGTGATACTGAAATGATAAGTGTCGTTCATAAGGGAAGAGAGGAGCAAATCCGTTATAATACTTTGTTTCTAAACATAACAACTCATTTAGTATAAATCATTCTAACCAATTTAAAGTTTCATATATGTGAACATGTAAATTCTAAATACTTGGTGTTCCAATTATGTTATTAGTTCGCCATCTTCATATGAACAAATTTGGCAAAATATTTTAGGATCTAGAAATAAAAAATCCAAATCTTGTCCATATTTTGCAAGGTTTTGCATCGATATATGTCACAGACGTAAATTGCATCTTAATGCTCTCCTGTTAATAAATCAATCCAGCATATATAACATGATAGGACAAGGAGCGATAATTCTTAATGTAGACATATTCATTAATGTGTCTGGACAAAACATCAATGATCACATACCAAGCACTTAGTGATGGGCCCACGCTTGTTCTGATGCGGATGGTTCAAATAGTTGTTTATTATGCGAACTTGAAAAGTACATAAACCTTGCAAATGTACTTTTTATCAAACTCAAAGGACGTTTTCCTGTTAGATACATGTATGTTTATTACCCTTAAGATAAATTTCTCGAATTCTGATTGGTCAATAGCTAAAGCATACATACCCGTGTAGTCGGATTTGGCAGGGTGTACGAAGTGTACACCCCGTCAAATTTGTCACGTGACATACCAAACGGGTCATACGGATGACCTTGACCTCAGATGGAATGCGGAAGTAAAACGGCCGCTCGACTGAGAATTTCAGAATCAAAATTTACAATGACCAACATCAATTGAGAGATTCTAATGTTCTCTCATTGTTAATTTCCATTGTGTTATTACATTCATTCAATGTGAACACATGTTTCTCTTAAATTATTTTATTTAACAACACTTTTAATTCGGATATTTTTAGTCACAGAGTTATCTCCCTTTATATAACTGCCGCTAGCTCCGTACTGCGACTCTCGATGTTCACACTGTGCTGAGCTTGGACCGTAGTCTAGTTATATATATAAATGACTTAGTTTGGTCGAAAATGAGTAAACTGTGTTGAAATAAAAGATCTTACGGGTAATAAATTCGTTACACGGCGGAAAATACAGAATGTACAAGGGTCTTACAGTCCCGTACACCCTGTCAAAACGCCGTGTAACTAATATTATTACCCTTAAGATAAATTTCTCGAATTCTGATTGGTCAATAGCTAAAGCATACATACCCGTGTAGTCGGATTTGGCAGGGTGTACGAAGTGTACACCCCGTAAAATTTGTCACGTGACATACCAAACGGGTCATACGGATGACCTTGACCTCAGATGGAATGCGGAAGTAAAACGGCCGCTCGACTGAGAATTTCAGAATCAAAATTTACAATGACCAACATCAATTGAGAGATTCTAATGTTCTCTCATTGTTAATTTCCATTGTGTTATTACATTCATTCAATGTGAACACATGTTTCTCTTAAATTATTTCATTTAACAACACTTTTAATTCGGATATTTTTAGTCACAGAGTTATCTCCCTTTATATAACTGCCGCTAGCTCCGTACTGCGACTCTCGATGTTCACACTGTGCTGAGCTTGGACCGTAGTCTAGTTATATATATAAATGACTTAGTTTGGTCGAAAATGAGTAAACTGTGTTGAAATAAAAGATCTTACGGGTAATAAATTCGTTACACGGCGTTTTGACAGGGTGTACGGGACTGTAAGACCCTTGTACATTCTGCATTTCCTTCGGCTCCGCCTCAGGAAAATACAGAATGTACAAGGGTCTTACAGTCCCGTACACCCTGTCAAAACGCCGTGTAACTAATAGTGTTGAATATCCATTGGTAATCTGTTAAGGTAATATTGATTAAAGGAACATGATTAAATTACATTAATAAAGATGTTTTAAGAGCAGGTTTTGTAATTTGCACAAATTGGTAGGCGTTAATATGGTGATGACATCAAACAATAGTAATGACTTAAACATATTGTTCAAAACACGTTAAACACCATCTCACTCACTCACTTATTCACATAAGTGAAAAATATATTAGGCACAAGTTGTCCTGTTTGCCATCTTCATGGAATTTACAGTTCACATTTGCATTATGTATATAATCAGAATGAAACAATACAGAGAAACGGATACAGGGAATTAGGAAGAGGAAAAAAGAGTTGTAGTTAAAAGACACACTTGAATCTTTTTGTTGCTAGAATATAAACATGTTTTAAAATGACTTGGTTTTCACAATTTAATACATCTGTTTTGCCATAAAAGGAAACTAATGTCTGAGGACAATATACAGTGGACCATCCTACTTTGATTCTCATTGACACCCTAATTCAAGAACAGAGGTCATTATGTATGTCACGGCCTATCTATTGAGTGGATTTAGATCAGATTTGTGAAGAGTGGGCTCCAAATTAACAATTTAAAATATCGTGATGCAAGATATCGCAACTTTACATACGTAAAGAATGTGTATGAATGAAGTGTCTGGAACTGGCGGATCTTCTCTCCTGCCGAAATAGTCAATTTTGAAGCCCAAGAGGTGTTTTATTTTTTCCTTATGTTGTCCTGCAACTTTAATGAGTCCCAAGATTTGATATATGATCAATATATGATATACTGTTAGCGACAAAAATGTTCTCTTCAAGATCCAAACGCAAAATTAATCTAAGAAATTGAGTCATTTTGCTTCAAATTGATATGGTGAAACAAGCCTGACAAAATTAGTTAAAAAAACTGTGCGGTAATAATAAACGTAAGACAGATATCAAAAGATACCTTGGATCAGATGAGTATGAAATACAACACCCCACTCAAAAAACCCTAAAAAAAAGTTCAGCAAATTGTTATAACCATCGATCGATCAGCTCATCAATAACAATGACAACCTTTCGAGTAAACTAAGATATTTACAAACAAATGCTATCTGGAAAGATATTCAAATCTTTGGAGGTATACCTACACACAAAAGGAGATACAGTCAAAAATAATTGCGATATTCTTGCCCAATCTTGATGAAAATGGTCAATATTTAAACCTTTCTACCCTTCAAATCAATAATAAGTAAATAATACGGTATTTAAACCAACTTTCGTGAATTTCATGGTGTTATATATTAGATTGAATCCTACGTCAAAAGGAAATGTATTAAACTACAATCTAAACTTCAAAAACAAATTTTTCCTTATTTCATCAAAGATCGAAATAATGCGTAGGGAGGATGCAGAATATTTTAAAATACACTAAATACAAGCGTTTCTGGCATTAAGACTAACATTAGTAACAAACATATTTGTAAATGGGCGAACAGTCCCATGTACCCTTAAAGAACAGGACTTGAAAACAATTTATCATATTCCACTCCGTGCATATGTTGTCAATACATTTCAGAAGTTCCAACACAGTATCATTTAGACAAAATTACCCAATAAAAAACTCTTATTTTAAAATCAATAGACAGCAACAAATGTGCCATATCGCAAAAGGAGACGTGAATCTTGAATCAATACATTTATTATATGAATGCAGAAAAATTTGAGCTATTTAGATGATTGGATCAAGGAGAAAACAAGAATAAGGCTAGAATGCAAGAAACAAAAGATCTACTACTATGAAAGCTTAATGATGTTCGAATTATCAATAAAACTAATTTTAATGTGTATAAATGCAAACTTTCAAAACGAACACCCAACTTTCAGTTTGTTTAAAGAGATATGAAGAGATATAACAAGATAATAGAAGTTGCGATGTTATCTCTTGGTTATATTATCGTGATGGATATGGTAACGACGATTATACCTTGAAGAGAAGAATGGTTATGAGGTAAGGTTTTTAAAAAAGTTTCACCTGCATGCATTCAAAGATCGTTAACTTTAATGCACTTTAAAAATAAGTCATAGACTAACATATAGTCTCAGAAGTATATTTTTTCAATATTGAAAGCATTTTGAAACAATTCATGTATTATACTAAAATGGAGCCCAGAAGATGCTGAGTGATCTAGACTTACTATACTTTTCTAGACTGGGTTGTTCATCAAATTAATATCTTTGCTTTATTGTCTGGATGGCAGATTTAAGTCATCAATCATTAATCATTAATTACACAACACAAGACATAACTGTAGCACAAAGCTTTTCTTATTCTCCGGCAACTTCTTACGTTGTTTGTAACAGAAAGTCAACATATATGTATAAATTAAAAAAGCTCAATATACAAACGATTAATTCTGTTCGAGATTATTCCGTTTTCAAAACCATGGAAATAAACAAGCAGTCTAAGTAAACCTAGCCACACTATTATCCGTTACACTGCTATACTGAGTCTAGAAAGGTCTGGTTGAGGGTCGCGTCAGCCGACCTTTCTGCAACCTATGACCCTCCAACGTTATACGTGCGAAGGCACACTATTCTGGCTTGGTAAGATCAGTTCTGATTGGTCAACTTGGTCACGTGGGCTGACGCGACTCTCAACCAAGCCTTTCTAGACTCAGTATAGCAGTGCAACGGATAATAGTGAGGCTAGGTTTACTTAGACTGATAAACAAGATATATACATACTAGTACCGGGAGACAAGAGGGACAAAAACACATACCAAAACACGACTTTAAGTTTAAATGATAAAGTCGAAATGAATAAGGTGAGGAGAGCATCAGCCTTGACTGCCTAACTTGTTAATATAGTCGGAATATAACAGTCTTGTGCAGGTTTTTCTCAAATAGTAGGCTTAATTTAAAAGATCAAAAGATAAATTTTTTAATGTAAAATATCATCGATCACAAACGTAATGACTGAACAATTGATTCTCTCCGAGACTGTATTTAAAACCCTTAGAAAAATTAGCAACGAACATACACAGAAGAAAAGATACCAAAACACCTTAAGGTCAAATGATAAAGATGTAAAGAAATGGATATTTAAAGCATCACAACTACTTTTCTTGGTCAAAATATTACACCCTAGGTTTTATCAGTTAGTTGGTTGAATTAAAAGATCAATGGATAGATTTTGAGAATATTATCAATCAAAAACATTTCCGGTAAATAAAAATAACAAAGACTACTTGTCATGAAATATGGCCCATTTTAATGTGTCTACATTCAAGTCGTAAAGAAGTAGTGTGATTCCCAAAAGAGACCCTAAATCAACTTTCACTGTAAATGTTTTCAGATGTCTTTGAAGTCAGATAAAGTTTCTTTTCTCAAGGGTTTTAAAACAAATTAGACTGATTTAGTTCTGCTTCTCCAAGCCGACAGAGAATTGTTGAGATATACACATAGTTTGCATTACAAGATCAATGGAATTTTAAGAATATCAAGTACTAAATTATAAAAGCAAGGGAAAAGTTTATAAACTTAATAGTAATATATTTCAACATATTTAATCCGTCACCGATTTGATACTTGTAGCAACTTTTTAAACCTCAAACGAAAAAATCATAAGAATAACCATTATCATCTTGCCATTTTTGATTGGTGCTTTTACATATTGACATCAAGCTTAAAGGGGGTCTGCAACCTGAATTTTTAACTTCCATTTTTTATAAGCAGGGCCCCGAAAGAGTTGAAAATTGGTAGGGACGAAATCGTTTGGTTACGAACCGCTTACAGCAGACAGCCGATACCAAGTTTTTGTCATCTGACCCCCCTTACCTGTCTGGACGCTCTCGTTAACAATGGTCAATTAGGTTTCATGAGCTAGGTTGTTGTTCCCCTTTAAGTGACAACAAAATACAAAGGCAGTAAAGGCCTTAAAAACTTTTTTTCGAGATGTTGTCACAGTGATGAAATGATAGTTAGAAATCTTGCAATACTACTATATCAAAGACATATCTATTATTCTGCAATTCTGAAATATTAATGCGAAAAAAACGAACAAATTTATTCTATTATTGAAAGGATCTATCTATATCTGGTTTCAACATGCAGAGACGTGTAAGCACCTGTCAGCCTATCAACATAACGTTTTGTAATGTCAAACTTAATTTTTAAAAACATGTCTTGTTTAGACAGTAGAGTCAAATGGGTATTGAAATCTATGAAAACATCAGGGAATAACAACGATTGAGTCAAAGACAATTAAGCTATGAACCAAAAGTAAAATAAACATGACGATGAAACAAAATCAAGTTAAATGAAAACATAGATTGACAGTCTGTCTCTTGTTGTTTTTTAGAATGACGCATACTAAATCCGTGTCTCTATAAAAACTCCAAATGCGTTTCAACCCTATTGATAGTGCAAAAACATTTTCCAATACACACATATTTCTTTCCAATAAGGAGATGAAAACTAGTACTCTAAATAAACAGAGATTTAATTGCTTTTCCCAGTTGTCAACCACGTTTCTGTTTGTTTTAATACGACTGTTAAAAAAACAACATCACATAAAACCGGGATAATTTTATAATGTCATTGTCTTGAATATTACTCTTTTGTTATGCTTATGTACTAGTTTTTATGATTATCGCAATATTTCTCAATTGGGGGTTACAACATATTTATTGTTTTACAAGGGGCCATCCTTATCAGGCATTGAATCGGTTAGCATTGGGAAATTGGTGTCATTAAATGGTAACTAGTGTTGAAATAACTGTTAGTCTGATCTTTATAAACACATAA
Source organism: Steromphala cineraria (assembly GCA_916613615.1). Taxonomy (NCBI): domain Eukaryota; kingdom Metazoa; phylum Mollusca; class Gastropoda; order Trochida; family Trochidae; genus Steromphala; species Steromphala cineraria. Next base: position 11,328,947 of record OU744729.1, read on the forward strand.
ACAGTTAGAGGGAAAAAACGTATTAGTAAATGAACTTTTTTTCTTTCATTTTCATTTATTACTTCTAGCTTCAATACTTGTTTATAGGAGAAGAAGATAAGTTGTTCTTAGTCGCTTATAGGTATATCACCTGCTTACTATCGACAAACGTTAATTCTTTCACTAAGTGACGTTATACCTGAATATTTTTATTGACTGGCAAGTTTGTCTGGACTTGCCTACAAGAAAACCTTATTCTGAAAAAAATCAGAGCTATTTGACTGTTCAACTGTTACACATTGACAACTCAATTTACACATATTGTCAATAACAGAATAAGCAGCGAGATTGTCAAAATGATCTAACAGCCTTATGGTGATCATAAACATCTCAAGGTTTGTCACCGATTGAAAACTTTCACTTCACTTAATAGAACCTACATTTGAACATGCGTATGATTGAAGATAGCGGGATTGAAGACATCATCAATTATTTAAATTTCAATCAAAAACTGCGTTTAAAGTGTGTTGGAGCACAAAGTTACAATTTTGTGTACTTACATGTAAGTACCGCATTTATAAACTGAGAGACTTGTGGTTCATACAATGAAAGGCTAATTGGATGGAAATATCATAATGAACAGTAAAATTATAGTTATAATTACATGAAAGGATGATGTTCAAACAAAAGAACATTTACATTAAGCGAATCAGGAAGAAAGAGGAGGATGTTTTGTAATAAAGATATGCTAGCTAACCACAGAATATGGCAATATGGCACATTTTAATAAAAGATTTATACAGTATTATACTTGATGTCTGATCTCATTCAAGTAATTCATCTTCATGTTAATTGAAAAAGACAACTGCGTTGTAGACATTCTTAAAACAAATGATATTATTGTTATTTAGAGTTAAGTTAATTGTAGGAATAGCAGTCTTAATGAATACAAGTATTTTATCACATTTACTTGAGATTACACAAAAATAAACCATGCTTTGTATTCATTATCATTAAATGTGAATTGATCTTGAAAATGTTACGATTTGCAATCAAATTTCTTAAGAAAGAGAACTGCTATCTCAATGTTGTAAATGATACGATTAGCATTTTTCTTTAGAAAAGGAACCTTTTAAAAATATTACAAACGTTTAAACCTTATTCTTAACCAAATTACATTTTAACCGATTTTGGTTATTATGCTACATTGCGCATTACAACGGAACGACCTTTAAAGTTGAATAAAGTGTATAAAAAGAGCGTTGATTGTCTTCCAAAATGAGGAATTACTTCTAATCTGTAGAGTATTTCAGTGGCTGAATGGCGGTCGTTTGTTGAATCTGTACTGCTGGAAGATGAGAAATGTCACAAAATGTGAACCCCATTCTTCTTCCCGTAATAGTCGGATTCTGATGTCAGTAGATAAACAAAGATCGTGTGTTTCCCCTGTGTTTCCGCGATAAATGTTAACGATGTTAGAATTCAATTGGTCAATACGATTAGAACAAGTTAGATGGAGTTGAATTAAACATTTATTTCGTCTTGTCATGATAAGTAAAAAACAATCACGTTTGTTTTAGAAAGCAAAACCAGGAAAATTAGTTTGACAGGCATTCAAAGTTTAATCATTACCGAATAAGGAGTTCTTGTAAACTGGTAAATGTATTATCATCTTTTCACTGTCTGCTGATTTAAATCAATTAAATGTGTTATCAGTTTCACATTCAGTTACAGAAATATCCACTACAATGGTGACTGAACAAACAAGAACCCCGAAACGTTTTTTTCCCGTACCACTGCATGTCTTCACAAAATCATGTTCAATAGACTTTATTTGCTTGAGTCTTAACAGTTTCATTTACCAATAAAGCATAATTAATGTTTATTGTTAAGTAAGTACATATTGTAATTTATTTGCAATATCAAGAAGAGTGGTCATGACTGTTTAGAAGAATGAGGGGTCTTAATCATATGAAAAGAAAGTGTAGCTTGAAAGTGTCACATTGACGTTTTTATAAGATACAATTTATTTTTGTACGCTGCATAAACTGACACGGTTTTAGCTGTAAAAGCTTCCTAATGTCTCTTTATTATCTCTTTCCTGTTAATCAATGACACGTTTCAAGAAAATAATATAAATGTATGTCAATATCGATGAATATAAACTACAGAAGGTAAGAAATAAGTGTTGGAGTTGAACTCCTGTGCGTTTGCATTTTTTGTATCTGATTATCATACTCGTTCTTAAGGCGAACTTGAATCAGCAGGAATATCCGCTATAGTCTGTATTGATCATTTAATTTTCAACATCTTCTTTACACCTAAAAAGTGCAAATTACATGATCTATGTATCAAGGAAAGATGAGTTAATGTTAACGACATATATTGATAGTGTTTCTACATCACTTTATCTATAATCAAACACCACTTTTTTGTCCTACCTAAGTTTATGATATTTTTATATCAGTAACACAGTATTCACTTATTTGAAGTTTTATGATGAACTTAGTCATAAGGATTGAACCAATCATGACATTGTACCTTGTGATTGAAGGGTAGTTATAAAATGCAAGGTCACTAAGGGTGCTGGTACAGGTGCATTTTTTCTAGTATTTCATTTTGCTTTTATGTTGGGAAAACCGTGTACAAAGTATTCCACTTTGACATCTTGTGTTGTTCATTTTAGACATGAGTAATATACACCTAGGGACAAAGGAATCGATAACATATATAATACATAATTGATAACGACTGAAATAGGGTTATTTCATGTCATTTTGCTTGTTTTTGAGCGTTCTACAGTAAATATGCGTAAGTAACTCAATTTTCATCAAGATAAGCTATGTCAATAGCATCTTATTTTGATAGAAGTTTCACGTTTCGTGAATGTTTAATTCCAATTTCAACCTTCCTGGTCAAAAGACATTTTAAAAAACTGTTTTAGAACAAAAAATCGACAATAGACTTAAGGTAGATCATAATTTATCCAGTTGGGGTAAGTTCAATGATTTCTTTGAAAATGTCAAATGGTTTTTTATCCTACTAGAAGAATTGTTTATATGTTGTAATGGTATTTGTTTAAAGTCAATCTTACATTATGTTTAACGGCAATAAATGAATTAATATGCACATGTAATATATCTTCATGTTAGCATGTAAGGACACATATTAGTGCAATGGGTTTAGTCATCCTCTTCAGGTACGTTGTAGTACAGATACGGGGAGCACTCAGTAACCAAGCGTACCTTACCGTTCCGTGCACACCATCCCAGGAAGCAGTAACTTCACTTGAAGCTGTGGTCATCTAGAGATTACTATATTTATAGAAATAATAATGTGACAAGTACATTTGTACTTCGATCGAGGTAAAACTACGCATTTTTTCTCAAGTACTAAACAATTACATCAATTTGTTGGGAGCCTATATTTAGCGTCACATTTTAAACTTTGAAGAGATTTTTCGATAGATGATTATCCAAATTATGTTATAGTATTTTAATGATGTCTCAAATTTCGTAACACTGTTTGAAAAATATTTCATTATGCATTTGGCAATACCTAATTACTTAATTAACAAATCTGAGAATCTGCGCATCAAAGAGGATAATGATAATAACACCTTAACAATCATGAACTGAGTGCTGAAATAATGAAGAAAATATTTTATATAAATATTGACAGTAAACATCGCAGTAAAGGCACATTATCCCTAAATATGTGTATTGGGACTTGAAAAGTATAAATGTTGGGAGCATTATGGGGGGGGGAGAAAAAAGTAAAAATCACGTGACAAATATGTCAAACAAATGCTGCTTGGATCATGATCATCACCACACAGTAGCAGAAAAACACCTGAAACCCACAACCTTTGAAAGTTGACAAATACTGTCCACGGATTTCAACTTTTGAAACATCGCCATAGTTCGTAAATTTTATATAACAGTTTATTTTCATTCTACAGACAAGATGTGAATATATTGGAGCAGCCCAAAACATAAAAACAAAAGTATTTTTACCCTATGAAGACATATATCCACATGCATTGGACCATCGTCAACACTTTCTTCAAGTAACGTGAGCAACGTCAAATGCTATAGGTGTTTATTGCGTACGTACAGGGGAGACTAAGGACAAGTGAAATAAGAGCTATTCTATCCTCAATGGTCCTACGTTAATTACTTAAATTTGATTAATTGTAAATTCTAAATTTCAGGAAAAGTCTTAAATGTTTAAGATATACAGCAATTTAAAAGGCCAAACGCCTTGTAACTGATTGAAGAACTATTAAAAAAAATTGAAAACATGATTTATTCAAACCTGATTCTCTAATTTATCTATAAGCTGACGTCGCATTATCCTTCTTTTGGTGCATGTAATGTTTTATTATGTGCTTACACATTGTCTGAGCATGTTTAGGTCTGGTCTAACGTTTTCATTCCACTATTCATGATTTAAGAGTGAAAATGGATCCAAATGAGAGTCTGTAAATTTTAATCTTAACCCCATCTCACTTGAAATGTTAGGGGAGAACTACTTGTTGTGTCAAATATCATTTTCCGTTGTTCAATGGTTTGGAGATTGGATTATTTCAACCTTCTAGCGCTTTTGTTATTTAATAAGAGTCATTTGTATTGAGTGATAACTTTCTTTTGCCGATGAGTTTAGGTTTATTACTGTAAACTATGTATCAGATAGTATTGAGTTTTTGATATTCAAGGACTATCTCATCCAAATTAACGTCTATGATCGTATCAAAACTCTGAAACTGTAACTGTTTAATTCGAGTTGAACGTGAATCAATAGGTCAGTTTGCGTGTTGTGCTATCAAGATACTCTTCAAAGAACAAGACAATCATAAAAGTGTCATTTTTTAAACTCTTAGGAATTCAATAAGCAAATATATCAATCAAGATATGCATTGCATCCAGTACATACAAGTGTACATGATTTATGCTTGACAAAAACATGTTTTGTCTAGAAAAAGAATCCAAATCTATCAATAGAAAGAAACACTTAATGTTACAGATGAAGCATTAATCCATTACTGATATACTCCTCTTAAATAAAGGCAATGGCATTGTAAAAGAACGTTTAATTGAACAGATTATCTGAACTGACAAATTACAGCACTCTTAAAGTGTTTCAACAAGAAAAATTCATTAACATGAAAAGAACTTTTCCCAATGTTTGTATTACCTGCTGTTATTCACATACCAGTTAAAGCTGACATTAAGGAAATGACACCTCTTTAATGTTATAACTCATTTTTTAATTGATCTTAATGACAGACAACATATGCTTTGACCTTGTTTCAAGCGGAACATTTCGACAAAACACTGCACAGCAGGAATATTGAGTTAGCAATATTGACGAAATGTCAAGCTGTACAGTCAATGTGCCGATCGTTATATAAATACCTTTATATAAAATTAACTTAAGGGTCTGTAAACAAAGAAACATATAAACAATTTCAGCGTTTTAAGCACATGGAAGAAGGGGGAGGCTAATAATTTAGATTCAAATGTCGTGTGCCAATGTTGGAACATGCGCATGAAGTGATATAAAGTCTGTAAACTTTGAGTCTATGTTGATACTTAAATATATACATGTAAGGTACATGAAAAGAAAAAAGAAAATTCGAAATCCATAATAAAGATAATGTGTATGCATTTTATAGACATGTATTTGTAAAGTATTTTGAAGAACTCGAAACTTGTATTCTTTTAACGAATCTTGGTCTGCAGTTATCTACCACGCCCAAACAAATACTTTGGGTTTTTTAGTGAGGGGACAAGTTTACACATGCGTGATAAATTTGTTTTAAATCAAATGATACAATATTCAGAAAAACAAATTTGAACTTTCGAACCTTTAAGTCGAAAACTACTTTAGGGAATAATAGGTTGATGAAAATGAGCTAGTTTATAGAAGATTTTGATATGAGTGTCAATGACATACATGTACTAAGTACACGACTAAATATCTGTATTTACCGGTCGAAATCAAACACTCAAAATTTACTTGCCGGCAGCCATCAGTCATGGACAAAGGTGAAAGCATTTGATATGATATGACGTCATAACGAAAGAGTGATTTTTTGTCCAAGGGCATCATATGAAAGATATCAACCAAAATATGGTTTTACATGAAGGTTTGAAAGTAAAAAGTGTTATATCATCGTTTTTTATAACTTTGGCAACCCTTTGTCAATTCATCTTCAACTTCAACTCATATTTGTCATTAAATGAAACTAAAGTTTAACGAAAAAAATGTTATCGGAAATTATTTGTTTCTTCAAATATTTTTCGTTTTGGTTACGTAATACTTTTTAATCATAATGTATCCGACCGAATCTTATTTTTAAGTTCAATAAAAAACGACCTGCCATGACAAATATAGAGGCAGTGAGTTATGAAGTATCTATTCAAAAAATAGACTTAGTAATAATAAACAATCACAAATTGACAAACACAAATATTGACTAAAATAAATGGAGTGTATGTGCAGCTGAACGACATGGGGTATTTTTATGTCATAATGATAATAATAATAATAATAATAATAATAATATGAATATTTATAAAGCGCTAAAATCCATCCATCAAAGCATGCTCTAAGCGCTGTGTACAATGTCATAGAGATTTATTAATTTAGATGAAAAGTAATAAGTTACTTTTCTACATTGGACATATTAAAATTTGTATGTTTATGAGGAAAATAGAATGGATTTCTGTTAATTATTTTCGACTTGTCGGATTTTTGGCACTCATTTACTTAGTTCAACACTATATTATGTTTTTTTAAATATTTCCCTGAGTTTTGAAACAATATATTGTGTAACAGTTACACTTGTAATAACAAATCATTTCAGCATTTGACATTAGAAAAAGCAACAAAAGGAGCTTTTTGGAATAAAAATATTATGTATTAACTTAAAAAATCAATAACTACACTTAATACCTTCAAGTCACCTTCAACATAATATCACTAGTAATCAGGTTAAAGTAAATATATAAACACAAACAATTAAGAATAAAGAAGTAAATTAACCACATTTATGATACATAAAACATTTAAGTTGTTCTATACAAATATTTCACGGAAGATTTCTATAATTACACATATTTGTAAATTTTTCAATATTTCAGAAAAAGGTGTCATTAACGAAAGAAAAATCATTTACTTATAGTCATTCTTATGCTGGTTTTAACTTTTCATCTTCATCAATCTTTAATTTGAAAAGCTAATGATGTTTTAGTTAGGGCTTTACAACCATGAAACCCTTATGTTTTAAAACAACCTATCCTTTTGTTCTTTTGGAATAAGTAAAAGTGATGATGCCAATTATTCCCCCAGGTAGTCCATATGGAACATTTAAATCGAAAATAAAGAAAATCGAAATTTCAAACATATTACCCCATCAGTCTACTGTTCCGCGCCAAATTTTGAAATTATGCACCAATTGACATTCAATCCAAGAATATGGTTTGGGAATCGTTCTTATACGCATGGGCAATTGGTCATCTTTTGTCATTGCTGCTTGATTTATCAGATTGACGTTCGAACGAAACTCAAATTATATGATATTTGCACTGAGATAAACTAGCAAGATACAAACTTAAGGTACGCAGCTGTATTTAATGTATGATAGCTTTTTGATTTTTTATCATCTGAAGTAGATTATATTCAATAATGAATTTAAAGATTTGGATGACACAACTGACTAAACAACCCATTTTCCTGTTATCCACGCACAGAGAATGCCAATTGTGACATTGGCACATTTCTATCTTTATGGTTCAATTATTTACAGGATGTCTGTCGAAATTGAATTGTATTTACATTTGCCTTTAAATATGTTTGTATTAAAATGATATGACAAATAAGTTTCGTCTGTGTCTTATGCTGAATGAAGAATAATTCATATAGTAGAGTTGATGACTCCAAACAAATTTTGTGAATTGTCTTCAATATTTGAATTTATCAATGGATAATGTATAACCAATGCTACTGGGGGCGTAGCTCAGTGGTAGAGTGTCCGCTCGTCGCCTGGAATACCAGAGTTCGATTCCCGGTCTCGTCATACCAAAAGACGATAAAAATGGGAGTTGTTGCTGACTTGCTTGACACTCAATATGTTAAGGACAGAACATTAACTGGCGCTGCACTGTGGCTGATAAATGATACAATAAAGACTTTTCATTATTATCATTAAGAACAAGAACATACCTATTGTCATTGAACATTTGGTTTGAACAGGTTGTTCGTTGAAAATATTTCGCAATAATTATATATATAAAGAGAGAATCCAAATAATTGATTTTGAAACCAATAGTGCTACTCAATTACTATTTGGTCTTTTGGTTATTTACATGACACTGACTGACTACTGAAATACACTGGCCCAAAAAAGAAACGCATAACAGAAAAATCAGAGTTTATTGTCATGTGTTTACAGCATATTTGCACACTAAATATGGAATGTACAACAACCAAATTTTTCACAGCATTAAATGCATGTCTCCTCCTCTAAATGCAGTCATTTAATCCTCCTGTGGACGTCTGTGATTGTGACATCACTGTGACGAAGTCAGTACCGGATGCTACCACCACGAGCATGGATCACTGCTCTGCATCGCCTGGGCATGGATTGAATGAGTCGTCGAATCTGGCGTTGTGGAATTCTTCCCCACTCATCCAGCAGTGCGTGGGTCAGTTCTTGAAGCGTCTGCGGTGGATGTTGTCGACGTCGTACCCGTCTATCCAACAAATCCCACAAATGCTCGATTGGGTTCAGGTCTGGAGATTTGGAGGGCCATGGCAGTACATTCACATTGCTGTTGGCAAGATAATCCATGGTAACACGCGCAGTATGCGGTCTGGCATTGTCCTGTTGAAAAATTTCACGTCTGACGTCAATTGAGGGAAGAAGGTGACGTTGCAGGATTTCGTCTCGATAGCGTACAGCAGTTAAATTTCCTTGCACTTGAACCAAATTTGTCCTACCATTAAAGGATATGCTTGCCCACATCATTACACTCCCTCCACCGTATGCATCGATTGCACGGATACAGTGTTGAGCGTAACGTTCATTTCTCCGTCTATAGACCCTCATCCTACCATCGTGGCGATAGAGCATGAACCGCGACTCATCGCTGAACCAGATTCTTCTCCAATGCACTAGGGTCCATGGGCGAACGTTTCTGCTCCATCGCAGACGTGCACGACGATGATGGCGTTGCAAAGATGGCGCTGTATATGGTCGCATAGGACGTATCCCATGTTGACGAAGGCGATTGATGATGGTCTGCGCTGATACTCTACGAAGTCCAGGAATGTTGTTGGCTGTGTAGGTGGCACTGACTGTTCTGTTGCGAAGATGCATCACCCGGATGCATCGGTCCTGCGCCGGAGTTGTCACCCTTGGCCTGCCGGATCTCGGTCGATCTCTCGTGGAGTTGTGGACTGTGTAGCGGTGCCAGAGACGAGATATGGTACTCTGAGTAACGTTGAAGTGCCTGGCTACTGCTGACTGACTTTCGCCAGTTTCTAGACGTCCAATGGCCTGGTTTCTGCACTCTTCATTAAGTCTTGGCATCTTTAGAGTCGTGTATACGGAGCATCTGAGAGTGATTCGCAATGGGACTACCCAGGTTTAATACCCATCGGTATCAAGCCTAAGTACCCGTATTTGCACGTGCAACATGCTTTAGGATTTTTCTCCATGCACATTTTTTCAGGTTGGATTCAAGCTGCTGCGTTTTGGCGGCAATTCACAAATTTTTGTGTCCAAGTGCAAGAAATTGTTGTAAAAACTATAGTCTAACTTTAGCAGTAACTTTTACAAAATTTCAAGCCTTAATTTTAAAAATATCATACTTTGAAAAACACATTTTCGCTATGCGTTTCTTTTTTGGGCCAGTATAGTGTAAGAGGATATAATAACATGCGGAAGCTTCGCTGCTAAGGAGGTTTATTGAGTGGAACACTTCACACCATTTAATAAATATTCCAAATTAACTAATTCTTATCCTTACATCTTCCCACTTGATGCATATCGTTTTCTTATTAGAGATATCTCAATCTTGCTTCCAAATGTGGCTGACACAAAATACTGTATCCATTTAAAAAGGTGTTTCTCTGCTCTTTGCTATTCATGCTTGCATTGTAGATGAAGCAATACGTTGTAACTTGGTCTTATTTCGATTAGGTAATAAAGTAAATGACATTTAACATGACCGTTACATTCTAACACCTGTCAATTGCAAGCCCTTCTGGGAAATTAGAAGTGATGTATTGCATACCTTTTTCTGGTTATTGGGATTGTAGTCACAATCACATACAAAGTTATCAGAATGTTGATTATGGAAACGTTAATGTAGACAAACGAAAAAACAATTAAAGATTTCCTAGATTTTTTTGCTTCATTTCATGTAAGTGATTTTGTGTCAGTGCCAACAATCTCATCAAAGATGTTGGTCTACTTCTCAATTCAAAGTCAGTTGGAAAAATCCAACAAGTTTATTTCCATTATTTATGTGACATTAGTCACATTATATTACAAGTTATATACAATTTCATTTGTCAAGGTTTTCAGAAATGTTTTCATATCTCTTCTTTCTATGTCGAAAAAAAAATGCACGACATAAAAGTCTTTAAAAAAAAGTCTTAATGATTTATATCCACATGAATAGAACGTAGATTATTATTCTTACAAAGAGTAGTCTGTGTCAATGAAGGAGATCTAGTACATCACTGTTGACATGTTCATCAATGTGTCTGGACAAAACCTCAAGGATCATATATCTAGTACTTAACACGAGTTCACAATACCATGACCTTACAATAAGAGCAAAACAAACTTCTCATTTAACAAGTCACAAATAACTATAAATATCAGGTCAATTTTATCATTCCTATACATGTAACATTCTAAAGGTCAATTTGTGACCCTATACCTTTTACAGTTTAATGGGGCAGTAGCACATTTTTTGATAATTTTATGTTTTAAATTTTTCACTGATAACGTTAATGCTAAATGTATTTTTTTTAATTATCAAACTCATGGTATTTGGTGGAGTAGTCATCTGCAATATGATTGCATGCGTAATATAAGGCATAAAAGCAGTGTTTAACTTTGAATAGTATCCTTTTCCTATGTGAGCTAGTGTTATCAATAACCCTTGGTTGAAATTTTGATCCCTTGAGCTTTTCATAGATCAGATTTGAGGAAGGATTCTGGATTGTATTGTGTTATTTCAAAATTAATACCTCTTTTCAACCTTTTTATCACAATTTAATTAACTCAGCTGAAATTAATCATTGTCATTAAATATATCACCTTCCCAGTTCCAAATGTCAAAAGAAAATTAAGAAACATGAAATGATATGTATTGGTAATAAAATTATATGCCGCACATATTAATGTGGTGTTTTTATTATTGAAACTGGATAAGGAAATGCCACATGTTTTCCATGAAGGATAGAAGAATTGTTTCCATTCGCCGTAAAAGTTTATGGCAAATAATAAACGAATAGCATGGCACTCGTTAGATAGAGGGCCAACACTAATGTGTATATCTGTTTGACCAGTTGGAAAAGATTATTGATGTGTATTATAGTACGGCCATTTATTATATTATGTTTCAATAATGCAAAAGGTATTAATGTACAATATAGTTAAATATTTAATTGGGCTTTCTTGTAAATATACACTATAGAGAAAATTTAGAGCAAATATACCATGTGATTGCAATGGTGATAACAATATTTCATTTGACAACGAATGGAACACTTCATCAACCTATTTTACTGTTTACTAATACCCCGAGGGTGCATAGGAGGCATTGTCATGTGTATTCTTTTAAGATTCTATGAGACGCATCACGATATGGATGTTTTAAATAGTTTTTGTAAGCCCAAGTCAGCTCACAACCGGGAGCATATGCTACCACTTTATAATATTTTCCACCCTAGACCATCAGAATATAAATATATTGAAAAGTAAAATAATAATAATAATAATAGTCCATTTATATAGCGCATATATCCATGCACATTGCATGCTCAAAGCGCTGAGTGACATATTACCCCTGGTCAACGAGTACAGAACACTCCGTAAGGAGAATACAACCGGTCGCCTGTCAGGCGCTCGAGGTTCAAATTCAGACTACCATCGTATCATACCAGGTACCCAATTACTGCTGGGTGGACAGAGGCACGCTTCGAACTAAGTCACTTACCCAGGGTGACACCACAAGTTTCTCAACTCATGCCTCAGTGTGGGGCAGGGAATCAACCCTTCAAACTCTCAGATTATCCAGCAACGGGTTACCTTGCACTTCCTTGCAAATTATTTCGATATTTGGGCGATGTCAGTCATGGAGGCCTTTAAAACCAGTACGGTTGCTGGCATTCCTTGTCGAATGTACACCGAAATTAATCCTTGGAACTGTTCGGAATATTCGATTCATGCAAGGGATGTGTTATTCATCCCATAGGATATCTATGAGAAATCATTCACTTATATCCTTCTATACGTACATTTGCAGATGCTAATTCACTCAAAGAATTTAGTTGAGTTTTTTTGGTAAGCGTTCGGCTTCAATTCTAAATTTTCTCACTATGAATCCAATATAATTTGTATGATAATCAAACAGACAGACAGACAGACAGACGAAGTTTATATATATACAGAAGACTTACAATTCATGTTATAATTAGTAATACAAATTTCATCATATATTACACACACACACACACACATTCGGTTTCAATTTGCAATCAATCCATGATTGGCATCTTTTTCAATGCAAAAAAATCATACCAATATAAATAATGGTCATCTGGGATACAAACTAGTTCTATTCATAACCTGAAAATCAAGAAAACATCCCTATCTAGTTTGGTAAATTTAGCTATGAAACTTTTCAAATTTGCAAATTCCAAATAATTGAGTAAAAATGTTATTATTACTGAGATCTATTAAAGTAATTTAAACATTCAGTATCAATCAAATTACGTATTTTCTGGACTTTTCAAGATCTCTAGAGAGCAATTTAATCAGTAAAACTATTCTTCGTTTAAACCAAGTAACTCCCCTTTTTGTTCTTCTTCTCTTTTTAGAATTATGGCATTTCATACTGTGTAATAAAGGGGTCTAACATTTTTTTGCAGCAGGAACGATTTGGAATCTTTAATCACTCAGGAGCATGTGGTTTCATCCTCTCATGTCAAAATATTTCTTTCGGTTATTGATTAAAACCTCAAGGGCGGTAACAGTATTCCAGTACAGATTTTCCAGATGAAAAAGCCCAAGGATGATACAGTGAAGAGAATCGGAACATTCTGCTCTTGGTAACCGAGGATAACTTACTTAATAACATTCAATTAATACATATCCATAATCACCTAAATATCAACAGGTACGGGCGTTGCAGTCTTGAGAAACCAAGCTATGATTATTAGTTGTGGGTTATTGGTAAAAAGTAAGATTTTAACCACTGAACAAAACAATCAGTTGGGGTTTACAAAGATAGCCAAACACTTCTGACATTAAGGGGACGTTAACAGACTCTAATATGCTGAAATTTTCGAAAAACTATTGAATCAGAAATCGGAAATACAACTTGCAAGTTATATTTGAGTTATCGTACCTCTTGAAGGCAATGTCTAGACTAATCCTTATTACATATCATGTTTGTTTGATATTTTTGTTACACATGACATTATCATATCACTTATCTTGTGATAATTATCCCACGATACAACTTTGATAATTATACATAACGAATTTGCCTATGGACATTCTGCTTTTTAGTATACATGTCTACAAGGTGTTGGGTCTTATAGTATTTTCTAACATGATTTTCAGTTTCGCACTTTGTCAATTCAAATGTATTTTGTTTTCTTTGGTCAACCGTTTTAATGAGACATGGTCATTTCAGTTCATTTAATCATGATTTGTTTCAATCCGACATTTACCTTAGTCCATTATTTATTATTGAAAGCATTGATGACTATTGTACATACCCTCTGCAAATATGATATACTTCCTTGAATGCAAACCAGATGCAATCTACCCATATTTTACTTTAGACAATAATTGGAATATTTCATGACGTTGTATAAAATGTCCTGTGCCATAATAACGCCACCATACTAAATTGAATGATGTCATTCAACAAAATTACAAATCAGAATGACCTATAGGCTACATAATATCATTGGTTTAAACTTTTTTGCAAAACACTCATTGCCTCTTAATGAAATCCTTAACTTTTGTGGTTCGGTGCCAGTAGCTCTGCACTATTCTTAAGATATAAGTTGATATTATAGTATGTTTTTGTTTAAACATCATTATTTATACTCACCGTCGATAGTTAACAATATGCCCGATTATCCTAATCTGTCTAATTCCGACAATCCTTACACAGAGTAAAGACAGAGTTATCGCTGCCCTAAACTGTATCCAATACTCACCACCAGGTGGCTAACCCTACGTCATCATTGCTTCTTCTGACGGGCAGAAACAAGCCGATCGAACAGAGGGGAGGCCGGGTGGGAGCTAACGATTGTTAACTATCGACGGTGAGTATAAATAATGATGTTTAAACAAAAACATACTATTATTTAATATACTCTCCTCGATAGTTAACAATATGCCCGAATCCCACAGACGGAGGCGGGTGCGAGAGGCTGAAGCGATAACTTAACTCTATCTTTACAGGTGAGGGCTGGTGACCCACGAGTCGACACTAGAGAGATCCTCGAGGAGGATCCCCCGTCACCCGGAGAGGTTAACCCTGACCCAACCTCGCTATGCGAGGGGGTCCGCAACCAAGGTCGCCAGCTAGCAACAAAAGACAACAGACACACAACTAAAATCAACCTCGGGTTTATTACAAAGATGTAAGAAAAAGAACAAAGTTAACGAGCAGAGGGATGACTCCTGCGCTGAGGAGCCGAAGGAACTCGCTGCTGGGCGTACACCTGTGCGCCCAGACGGTTGATCCCCTCCAAGTCCTCGTTAGAGATATCCCGGAGGTAATGGTTGGCGAACACCAAGCCTGACTTCCAGAAACAGCCAGCCATGATGTCCGCCACCGCCAAGTTGCTGTGGAGAGCCATCGTCGCTGAGATGGCTCTAATCTCATGCGGATTAGATCTCGCTGGGGGATCAAGACCCGCGGCCTTGTAAGCGTCCAACACCGCAGAGCGGAGGTAGACGCTCAGTTGTCTCTTGTCAATCTCCCGGACGCTGGTCTGGGAATGTGGGATAAAGAGTCTCCTCCTCTCTTGACGCAGTGTCCGGGTTTTCTCGGTGTAGATCCGTAAAGCTCGTACCGGACAGAGGAGACGGTTATCCTCGTCCGTTGGATCTACACTCCCGGAAAGGGACGGTAACGAGAAGGTTCTACCCCTCTCGTCCGCGGCTTGGTTCTTACAGATGAACTCAGGTGCCAACCCCAGAGTAGCCGATCCCCCATCTCTCACATCAAAACGCAAGAGGTCCGCCTGGAGAGCATGAAGCTCTGAAATCCTGGCTGCGGACCCCATTGCGACCAAAAAGGCTGTTTTGATGGTGAGACGGAGGATGGTCGTCTCCGTCAACGGCTCGTAGTGGTCCGACCTAAGATGGTTGAGGACCACCGCTAAGTCCCACTCCGGGGCCCTGAGTTTCGTCCGCCCGTCCACGTTCCGGTAGGTCTTCACAAGCTCTTTGAGGACCGAGATGTCTATCTGGGGGTCACGTTTCCTGATAACGGACATTAACGCCGCCAGATTAGTGTTGATAGACGAGGCTTTGAGCTTCCTCGTCTCTCGAAGATAAACTAGGTACTCAGCCACCTGAGGGACCGTGACTGCCTGGATATCGTACCCCTCCTTGGCGCAGAAAATCGCGAAGGCCCCCCACTGCGCATCATAGAGATTTCGAGTGGAGGGCCTCTGGGAAGTCGCCACCGCTTCGGCAACGGATTTGGAAAAACCCGCCCCCGTCAAACCCCTTTGGAGACAAACCAAGCGTGAAGCTGTAGAGCCTGGGGATTCTCGTGAACCCGCCCGCTCGGTCTGCTCGACAGGAGGTCCCACCTCAGAGGGAGGGGAACTGGGTCTTGGTGGCACACCCTTCGGAGGGGAACGTACCAGGCCCTGGCGGGCCACAATGGCGCTATCAACAGTAGTTGAAGTACTCGGGTCTCCTGTATCTTCGCCACCACGAGGTTCAGGATGGCGGGAGGGGGATAGGCGTAGGCAACCATCCCCTCCCATCCTAACGCGAGCGCATCGAGAGCCCACGCGGAGGGGTCCGGTACAGGAGACACGTATGTCGGCAACTGGTGGTTGAGCCGCGTCGCGAAGAGGTCTATGTGAGGCTTGCCAAACCTCAGACACAGACTCTCGAACACTCTCGGATGCAGCATCCACTCCGTGGAAGGAGGTTGATCCGGGCGAGACAAGGCGTCCGCGAGGACGTTCTTGGCTCCCGGGATGTGCACTGCGCGGAGAGAGAGTCCGAGACTGTCTACTAGGCGAAACAGCTCCATCACCAGTTGCAGGAGCGAGTCTGATTTGGTCGAGCCTTGTTTGTTGATGGTCCAGGCCGCCGCTGAGCTGTCCGTGTGCACACACAGGATCTGCCCCCGCAGGCGATCTGACCAATGGTCGATAGCTAGACGAATAGCGTCCAGCTCTAACACGTTGATGTGGCGTCTCACTTGAATTGCGGACCACACCCCCGCTGTCTGTTCTACATCGAGATGGGCTCCCCACCCTTGGGTGGAGGCGTCCACAAACAGGTGACATGTTGCTGGCGGTTCCCTGAGGGGAACCCCCACCAACACGTTGGACTCCTGCTGCCACCAGGAGAGGTGATGTCTGAGCTCTAGGGGAATGGGGAAGACATGATGACACGCCTTCTCCCTGACATGCACGTTCACGAAGACCTGCAGGGGCCTGAGTTGTAACCTTCCTCTTCGAGTGAAGTGTTGGGTCGAACTCAAGAACCCTAGCAGCCTCTGCCACTTGCGCAGCGACAAAGGCCCCCGGAGCGCTAGCTCCAGGAGATCTCGGTAACGTTCCATCCGTTCCGTGGTCACGAAGGCCTTGTAAATCACGGTGTCCAGGCGGGCGCCCAGAAACACCAGAGACGTCGACGGCAGCAGGTCTGACTTGTCGAGATTGACTAGCCACGATCGGGCTCCAGCGGGCGCTCTGTAGGCGAACAGGTCAGCGGGGGGCGGCGTGACACGGGGATACGAAACCCCCGCTCCAAGATCTTGCAAACGAACGGGTCCAGGCCCAACTGTCTCCAGTTGGGCGCGAAGAGAGAAAGTCGGCCTCCAACTGGCGCGTCCAGCGCCGGGACCAGCTGAGGCGGTAGGTCTGGAGGTACCCAGTCATTGCTTCTTGGGAGTACCTCCGTAGGCCCGTCCCTTGGGACGCAGATTCCCTTTCTTGGGAGTGCGCTTGGGAGAGGGGCCGGCATTGAAGTCGTGACTTCTGTCCTGCCGACCCCTCCCGTGAAAGGACACTCCTCCTGTCTTGTTGGAGAAGGAAGGACCCCCTCCACCCTTCTTCTTCGGAGTCGTTGGCTGGGAGGAGACTCTACCCCCGCCGGCGGCCAGTCTGTTAGTCAACTCTTGTTGTTGACTTTCCTGCCGCTGACGGAGGGCCTCCGCGACTTGCCCGTCAAAAAGAGTAGAGGAGGTACCAGGAGCGGATCTAAGCCTGTTGCGGAGCTCCGCCGGAAGGTTTGTCCGCGCCAGGAATCCATCCCGCCTGAGGTTTGTCACCCCGGCTGAAATGCGGGAGGCAGACAACACCATCTGCGCGAGATTCCCGGCCACGGAGCCAAATCCGCGATAGAGTGCCTTAGCTCCTCTCTCCATGCCCGCCTCATTAGCGAAAGCTGCCATCGCCTGGCAGGCGTGCGCCACGTGGTTGGCTAGTCCCAAGATGCTCCTCGCTTCCTTATCCAGGTGAGACAAGTGAGCATCGGACACCTGGTGAGGTATGGCGGGGGCCGCCACCCGGCGAATGTCGTCATCCAAGGCGGGGGGAGAAAGAGGCAGAGGACAGCGATGCACGGGGAGACCAGACCGGGCCTTGTCCGATAGCACAAGGGGGGGCAAGAGGCGACCCGGCGCTGCCGCCGCAACATTGGAATCAAAATCCTTGCCCGCCGCCTGCAGGAGCCTGTGAGTCGGAAGCGCGAGCTGGCGTTGCGTCGGCGCCTCCTCCTCGGCGCAGAAAGTTTCCAGTCTGGCCACCCTGGTCGAAGAAGGTTCTTCCTCCAACTCCTGAACATCAACCAGACACCAATCGGCAATTGCCGTCAGGCGGTCTTTGAGGTCAGGAGCGTCGTCGGCCGTTCCCGGCGTCACCGGCGGTGGGGGAGTCAGGATCCCACCGCCAGACGCTCCCTCCTCCTGCTCTCGGTCGGGAGTTGGGGAAGAGTCAATGTCCGAGGGGGTGGCGCCAGGAGACACGACCACCACTCTCCTCCTCTTAGGAGTGGACGGCGCCTCAGGGGAAGGTGGAAGAGAATTCCTCCCCTCCTCGTCCCTGAGCACAACACGGTCCCTCGTGTCAAACATCGAAACGACCAGATTCCTCACTGAGGACATGATGTCGTCCGTCAGCTTCTTCTGGTCGAAGGCAGGGGTAGAGGATCTCGATCTCTTCCTCTTCTTGTGCTTCCTCTTCTTCCCGCCGGCCCGCCGTGAGCTCGGGGAAGAGGTAAAGTCAGGGGAGGACCTCCGAGCAGGAGATCGCTCAACCCCGCTAGAGGGAGGAGAGACGGCAGGCGCATCCTCAACAGGCGACAGGACCCTATCGGAGCCGCCGCCAGCCTCTGGAAGATCGAACTCCGCGGTATCCTCTGAGATAATGAGGTCGGAAGGGTTATCCGACGCCCTGGAGGCGGTGGCCGAGGAAGCGGCAGAAGGCCGCCTGGAGGACCTGTGCTTCTGCTGAGACTCTGATTTTTTCACCGCGGCGCGGTACTCTCTGTGTTCAGCAGGAGAAAGATGTTCGCATTCTCTGCACCTGTCCGACTCGGCGCAGAGGTTCCGACACAGGCGGCAGAGCGAGTGAGGGTCGAAGCGCGCCGACTTCCTGGACCCACACCCTCCACAAAACCCTGCGAAGGGATTGGACATAACGCCTCCACGAGACGAGAGAGGCGAACGGACGCGTCCCACGGGAAGGCGCCCGAAGCGCAGGCGACAGCGCTAGCGCAAGCGACAGTGCTGGCGAAGCGGTAGAGCGCCTGCCGCCGACACAACACTGAGGCGCACACCGCCTGAAGCGGTAAGGCAAGCGGTAGGCGGCAAGCGCTAGCGGTAGGCGGTAGAGCGCCTGAAGCGCAAGCGACCAGCCTAGCGAGAGCGGTAGAGCGCCTGACGCACCAGGCGGCAGGCGGCAGGCGGCAGGCGCCACTAACCAAAGCGCTACACGCGACACACACCGCCTGAAGCGGTAAGGCAAGCGCAGGCGGCAGGCGCTACCGAAGGCAGGCGGCAGGCGCTACCGAAGGCAAGCGCAAGCAAGGCGAGGTGGTAGACGGGAGGTCTACCTACGAGTCAACCGAGAGTGAGGGCTGGCCCGGCACGAAAAGCATGTGCAGCTCGAACAGCTGAAATTGGCAACAGTAGACCGAGTCAACTGCCGACAAAAACAGCCACAACAACAGCGATAAGGAGGACTAACTTCGCAAGGAAGCAACAACACAGCCCGACACAGATCGCAAACAAATAAGCAAGTTAGATAACCAAGAGAAGGTCGAAATTGCAGAGACTATCAAAAACACAAGTGCTCTTGATGGCCGACAGAAAAGCAATGATGACGTAGGGTTAGCCACCTGGTGGTGAGTATTGGATACAGTTTAGGGCAGCGATAACTCTGTCTTTACTCTGTGTAAGGATTGTCGGAATTAGACAGATTAGGATAATCGGGCATATTGTTAACTATCGAGGAGAGTATATTAAATAATAGTCCTAAACAATCGATTCTACAGTATGCTGCATGTACAATCATTCTTTATCTTTATAGTGACCTTGACCTTCATTAAATTTTGTGGTTCTAAAGTAGAATACAATATTTTCATTTTTTACATATTAATTTCAAAGACGCAAAATGTTGTTTTCTTTATGAATAAGTTATTTACAACAAATATGTAAGTTATCTATCACTAAACATTATGATTAAATTATTTACAACAAATATGTAAGTTATCGATCACTAAATATTAATTGACAATGCTTTCGATTTTTGGAACAAAATATCAAAATGTCAATTATATATTTTCAATTATTTAATTTTTCTATATAAGATGGTAAAACATAACACGATGGTCCATAACCTTTGCATAGGTGAAGAATAACTACAACAAATTCCGCAACAATTAAACAGTATGATCTTTATCAATTTTGTGTTGAAATGCTGTATCGGTAAATTGCAGTTTAAGGGTTATTTTTTACAATTTATCGTAAATAAGTGACCAGGTGACAACATAAATATCTGTTTGGTGTAGAAGGAAATCAATAACCTCTACTCAATATATTATAGCCAACTTATAGGTTTTTTAATTTATACTTTACCCGTTTGTTTCCTTTTTTTGGGAGAATGTATATTTGATTTACATTCACCTTCAATACAGTAATAACCGAACAATTTTCTCGTACTGACGTCTTTTTTAACCTTTCAGCTTTATTTGATTGAATTACTCTAGAATGAGATATATTTTGTGACAAGCGCGGTTTGAAATTAAATATGAAATCTATCAAGAGTGATCTAACATAAGCTCTTAAAGATCAGATTTGGACACATTTCGACAATTTATCAAAAGTTGTCTTGTTTCTTTAATAAGGTTCTTGTATCTAATTAAAATAAATGATTCCTTTACGGGATGTTTATTGCTAAGCATCAATTAAACAAATATACTGACATTGATTTTCAGTGTTGGTTCAGTTTCAATTAGATTAAGAGACGAAGCGGGAGGCAAAGAGGTTTAATGTTACCTTGATATGTCAACTATAAGGTGATATTTTAGTTGATGATTGAACGAAACAGACTACTGAACTACTCTCTTTAAAATATTTGAACATGAGATTTCAATTCGGAATTTTTATCTTTAAGTTTAATTCGGAAACAATATCTGACTAACACCAAATGAAGTGATAAGAACAATATTATAACAATGAAAATTGATTTTGCAAATACGAAAAATTGGATAGATAGAGGATACTTAACAACGTCCATATAATACTATTTTTATTAATCAAATACGAAACTATTGATAATTTCAGACCAATCATTCACAACTTTAATAAAAAAAGTATTTAATGAGAGGGTTCTTTTTATTATTCGAAATACATAAATCAAGCACAATTGACGACTGCGAGGTCGCTGTCATTCAGAAAATAAGATAATTCATTTACACTGATAAATCCCTTCATGGGCAGAGTACAAAAAGGGAATAAACAAACTTCATGACGGCTAAAATGTGACGGCGGTACATACAATATGACGTCATATCTACACACTATTGTCAAGCGATATTAAACTAGTCACATATTGACTAATAAATAACATTTCAGTATCTTACTCACCAACCTTAATGCCCTGGACCTGGATTTTCGAAGCTCTCTTAGTGCTAAGTAAGATAATCGTAAGTACCATGCATTAGCATTGGCTAAGGACTATCTTAGCACTAAGAGAGCTTCGAAAATCTAGGCCCTAGTTGTTAATTGGTCTGATTAAAATTACATGTATACTGCATACTGTGTTCATACAGATCAATCTGGGGTTTTCATCACTGATCTCTTATAAATGTAATATAAAAGAAATGTCTTTTCGGAAAACACCTTAATCTTCTCGATCTTGTCCTACGAATTAGATTTGGAATACAATATGTGTTCCATTTTCAGCGTTCTTTTTCATACGAACGTTAATGGCATAATTCATAATATAGTTAAGAAATCCCACAGATTCATCTCAAATGCCAAATACACGATACAATTTGTTTGACAATCTAATTATTTATGTTCGCGGGAGTCAAATTCACACCTTCAATTTACATGGATACTAGTTATATAACCTAACGAATAGTGTCAACTTGTAACTGTCATTATCAATTCTTTCTAAGTTTTCAAATTTACTTTTGACTGATTGGCGCGCATCATTGTCCAGTTTTCAATCACAATCGTGACTACGAATCTTCCGACTGTCATTACATAACGTCGATAAGCTTTTACATTATATTTTCTTGCAACAGTAGATACTTTGCAATTATATGACACGTCAACGTCAAAAACCCTTAATTGTTTCGGTATAATTGTAACGATTTATACATAAATGTCAGTTATTCTCGATAAACTTTGCCAAATCAAACAAAGAAAAGAAACTAATTTGCCTTTATGTATGCAAAATCAAATTCAAGAACTCCAAAAACAATGATGCAGAACAGTAGATAAATGGGACTCGACTCAACGCATCATTCCTTCTCGACGAGATAACGTTTTGCAATGGTTCTCGTGAGAATTCTGGACTATGTAGGCACGTTTTCAATTTATCAAAGTGTTATATCAATTCTTTGGGGTGACATTAACACTTCATGGAAAGGGGATAAATGTTCACATTACACTTAGCGTTGTCTGTATAACACACTGAGACCATTTGGTAGATATTATTTATCTGGTTACAAGGTACATTGGAGATTTGTTATTCTTCAATTAATGGTTTGCTGTCTCTTAAAGAGTCCTACATGAGTATTTGGCAACATCGAAATATGGAGACACTGAATCAGATCATACTTACATGTAGATTACATGTCGTCGTCTGAAAATCTGGTGAACAAAAGGTGGTGGTGAAAAAATTCTGAAATTGCACCAATTCTTAAACAAATCCCTAATGGGTCAAAACATTTTGATAAAATTGTAAAGAGATCATTTGTACATAACAATAAATATTTCTGCAAGGAAATAGCATTTAAGCAAATTTTTTAGTAGTCTATATTCTATTGTACCTCAGTTATAACATCAAATTTAGCCACACACCCGTGTGCATATATATTCAAAATGCAAGTATGCAATGTTAAAGGTTATATAAAACTTGTTTAAAAATATAAACATATGAACATATACAGTTTGATGCAGTATGCCATATTCAATCATTCAGTAAGTGAGAAAGATGTTCCAAATGACCTACAAATTGACGTTGAATTGGTAGAACACAACTGAACAACATAAATTCGGTTTCTAGTAAGTCATCAAGACTGGCGTTTTCATTTGAAGCAAGAATTTACGAAAATACTGTACATGAGTAACATGATTTTCGTTTTTTCCCTTATTTTGATTTGGAAACATGGATAATTTATTTGACTTATTTTACCATAGCAGTTCCTGTTAATTTGCAATCTCTGCTGAATGTATCAAACTGAAGTTAATTAAAAAATGTAAAAAACACGAAAAACCTTTAAAACTTAAAAGTGGATTCTTGTCGTCATTATTGCAAATGAGATCTTTTATTATTTGCTAAGCGGTGAGAGACTGAGTTTTCTCAGTTCACGAAAGAGTTTGAGGGAAGGGAAACGTCCGTTGTACAAAGAATTGACGTCACTTCTTCAATCAACGCGACGTCATTGCCTTTTCGCAAGAAAACTCTCGAGTAAAGACCTTTTGGACGTGAATTACCACATTTCGACCCCAGAGGCAGAAACTGAAAATACCCTCTCTACCCCCTCATCCGATAAGTTATATAACACTCAAAACAATAGATATTCCCTATTATGATCTCAACCCGTGTCCCACAGGAGATATTGTTCGTAGAGATCGTATTGACAGTAGATTTTAAACAATGCGCTGCAATCGCCATGTACATGACATCACAAAGGTTTTGCATCGTCAAGTACTGACGTCACAATGCTCGTCGCAAAGGTGTTACCTCTTCATTCTGCATACCGTAAGACTAAGTTTAGTCTCTGAAATGAAAATATTTTCAAAATGCAAGTTTTATTATTAAAATTGATTGGAGCCCACTGAAGCCGTTCAGTTTACATCTGCGTATCTTAAGTTTGTTCACTAACCTGCGTTTTTAGTGCACATATCATGTAATTTGGAATGTCTTTGGGGCATCTTAGTAATGCCAAAACGAAACGGATAATGTTGAAATTGGAGTACATAAGTTTACATTCAGTTTGCGCTAACATATTCGTATGTGATACCTTTAAGATAACCGAAACTAATTTGGCAGGGCATTTAAATGACCAGGGGTCAAAATTTCGAAAACACTATTTTGTATTTTTCGCTGCAAAATCCTTCATTAGTGATCAATAGCTTTAGACCTAAGTCATATTTGTTCCTTTGCATTAATGCAATCTTATTGTACTGATTTCTTTCTTACAATGTTTATATGGAATATTTAAATCGGAATGAAATATGACCCCATCTGTCTATTCAATCATGCAAAATATCTAAATTCAGTACCAGTGACAAGATAGTCCCGAAATATGGTTTGGGAATGATATTTTACTAATGGATAATTGGTTGACTCTTGTAGGTGCTCCTGGAGCTATTTAATGAACGTCAAAATGAAACCCAATTTTCATGATATTTGCACTAAGATACACAAGTAAGTGAACAAACTTAAGATACGCAGCTGTCGACTGACCGCCATGATAAAGACTTGTGTGGGCCTTTTAATATATTTTGTTTCGGGGGACTACATCGCGCTTCGCAATCCTTTACTAGCTACATCCAAGTTGTTGCCTTCCCATCAACAAAGGATCACAAGCACACTGAACATGTTATCGTGTAACTACCGTTCTATCTCCTTGTTCCTATCAACGATTCAGTAATTCATGTCAATGTCATCATTCTTTCCTCCTCTGTTGTTGACACTGTTTGCCAAGTTTTAAAACCTGAATTTCATATACTTGACCTAGAAAGAGGACACATCCCGACGTCACCTTGCGATCTGATGACGTCATGTTTCGAGAGCATATTGTGTTGACTTCTTTCGTTGCATCTTAGAGTCTGTTTTATTGAATGCATATTTAAAAATGAAATAGTTTTCACCAATATATCTTTACATGTTTATAAGCGTACATGTATGACATGTGTTTTCACCCAAAGTTATCGAAATTTTTATTTGGACTCATTGAAATTTATACGCTGGTTTCCAAACTATTCTAAGTCAGCTGATTCTTGTTTTGACGAATTATACATATAAATATTGATATGTGGATTGATTAGCAAATAAAATACTAAAACCATGGTAATGTGACATCACTTTTAAGAAACTTGTGAATACAATAAGGTATCAGTCTCACTTTCGTTCGTCTGACACCAATTCTAAAACTTCGTTTCTATAAATGTGTTATCACATTACCATTTGTGTAGTATTCTCAAAATTAATGATCAAATGAAACAGTAGATTCTATCCAAAAGCCGTCGTGGTAAAATAGACATGAATAGTCTCTTACAGTGTAAATGAAGATTTCAAACATGTACATTGTATTTCCTAATAATTCAACTACGAGTAAACACAAGAAAAGACTTATCAAAACAGACAAGCATGGATTCTAACCCTGATTTGATTTTCTACAGCTTATCAATGACAATTATCTATTTCGATGCCACATTATTTCAAATAAGAAGGATAAAGTATCTCCTCTGCTTTGTTTTCATTCTTTACCACTATCTACGACTGCATATATTGATTGTTAGTAATGGCAGACGTTTTGCATTCAAAACGAAAATTCCAGAGTATATTTGGTAAAATAATTATACATTAAAACTGACTTATTACTCACCATTTGAAGATATCGCTCTTTCATAAATCTACAAAATTAGATCACACTGTTCAATTACATCGCGCGCTGACTGACCATCGTGACGTCATCAACGTTTAGCATGACGTCACAATGTAAGCAGGAAGGTCGAAATGGCCATGTCGGCGCATTTAGTTAAGTTTAGATGCGATTCCGTGAGTAATAAATCAAATATTCAGTCCCGATAAATAACATTTCTATTAAACTCGTGAATGGCATCGCTATTTAAGACGCTTTCGTTCGTCAGATACCAAACCACTCATTCGTTTCATAAAAATGTTTTAAAACGGGACGTCGTTTAGTATTCTCTATTTTCATAAATCTTTGTCAAGAAATAACAAACATTGCCTTTGGAAATATGTTTGAACCATACAAGAAGGTTATCGATAGGATTGTTATTATGGTCTCAAAAGCAGAGACATGATGATGTTGACAATGCTTCCACTTGTCAAATGTACATTATTGAGTGTTTTCTGTCATAGACAGTATTATTGCAAGATAAGTCTGCTGGTGTAAAAAAATGTATACTTGACTGAGAGACTTCTCAATGACGTTAACATTAATATCGCTGATTTTCAAATTCATCATAACCATAATGTTCTGAAAGTCTCTCAATGGTGGGAAAAATACGATAATACTTCTTAGCATTGACAACTGGCACTATTTTATATCTATGTAAATATCGTTTGGTTTAAGGAAAATGAAAACCTTAATTTTCTAATTGGTTCTGTGTTGTCTTTACACACAGGAGGGACTATATCTGATCAAAGGTTAAGATAACACAAATATTGATAGCTTTTCGTGTGTTTATTCCCAATGTCTGCACGAAATCTGGAATGTAAGTTGACTCGCAGACAGTTAGTTGATGCGGAAAATAGTGATTTTAAGCAGGCAATCGATAAAGTTAATTACATGAATATAGAAACAGATCTTATTATAGAATTTGTTTCACTACAGGAGAAGTCAGAAAAGTCTATGAAATACGTTCATTGTGAACATTAAAACTATCATAAGCTAACTAATATAGTAAATTGCCTTAATTCAAGTTTATTGAGAATAAATTATCTTTCAATGTTATGCAGATGTCAAATCGAGCGCCCTAATGACATTAACAGGACTGTTAGTTAAAGTAAGTGTCACTTATTACCAATTGAACCCATTGTTTTTAATCAAATAAACACTGTATTCATACTACACTAATGGTGCAATAGATCTTTCTTTCGTTTTGTTATCAATAGTTCATCTTGATTTCACCAACATAAATGTGACACAATGTGAATATTGTTAAATGTTAAGAGAAAACAATTGGGTCATTCAATTTCCTAAAAGGGATACATGTTCCGGATTGAACACTTGATCATTTGATTTTGATATTAATAAAATATTTATCTATTTGTACATTTATAGTCAAAATATGATTTCGATTGCTTATCAGAGAATTTGGACTTGTTAAGTTCCTCATTTATCTTACTTTCAGTATTGAGTGGGATATGAGCGTGGTGTTCTTAGAAATATTAACACATGTCTCAACATTTTCATATGTATTCTTTTATTGGTCACAAAGTATTTGTTTGTCCTCATAAACAAAATTATTTCCTGTTTACCATCATTAGCAATTTTTCGATTGTATTTGAAATATATCAACAATAAGGTAAAGCGGAACATGCCGCTGTTACGCTCAACATGAGAGGATGATAGTCGGTATGTTACAGTAATCCATTAACATTTTTCTATAATTGCTATACACTCGGACCCGCCTTTATTGATTGATGACAACTATAATATCATTGATAAGCCATATGAAATTAATTACCCCAGATATTTGTCAAGAAGCCATTGGGGAGTGTCATTCGAGATTCAATTGTTATAATGATAGAATCAATGTGTATTAAATTCTGTGTACAAAATTACATTGACACTCTTATTGATATTATTATAAATAAAAGTTGCATCCTCACACTTTGTCCCAGCAGCTACACGTGTACTGCTTTATAAAACCTTCTTTTGTTGATGTTGAGGTTTTCTTTACTCACGATAAGTGGTAAACTCAGTATATCAAAAATGAATTAAAAGAGTAAACTTACAAAGATATTAAACAATGCGTGATCAGATGTTTATATCGGCAAATGATGATCAATTTTGTAGAAATAACCTTTTTGGAACCCACGTGGTACTTCGTAGATTAGAGGGATTAGAATTTAGAAGTGTGAATATTTCTTTATATCGTAAAATTAGGGGCAGTGACATGGTTGAATATTACGTATATTAATAGGCAAAAGAAAAACATGTTATTTAAATCAATAAATCGTATAAAATGCAAGTTGGTAATAATAAGGATACATAACTCATTCCCTTTTCGGATCAAGTTCATTTTAGGACTCGTGACAAAGGAAATTATTTCACTTGGGACATAAACTTAATATTTAAAGGGTAAGCTCGTAAGCTATGATATAAAAAAAGTTTGTTGTTATGGAATTCATGACTATTGAGTTGCTGTAATCCATGCTAACAGGTCTACTGGGAATATGAAATAACGCAAAGGCAGATTCTTTGCAAATATTCTCTTTCGCGTACTCTATGATAGACTTGAAGAAGGATAATATTTGATATGATAGTATTTGGAGGTTATAGCGTCGTGCTTTAGTTTTTTATAGAAAATGAACTATTTGTTTTGATGGAATATGCAAACATTTACAAATAATTAGTGATAAGACATAGCAACAATGACTTGTTTTGCTCCAGCAAGGCTTTTCACACTCGTAGCGCCAATGAATGGCTTCACTTGTCATTGTTGTTATTGTTTATGTTATGCTTAAATAATAGCATCGGTTTCATTCTGTCGCTTTTGGTCCAGACCTGCCTTATTCAAGGATAACTTACATTTGTAACATTTTTCAATTACCTAGACACTTGACCAGAAGAATATCCTGGATAACCCCTATATAAACAATGGAACAGTGCACAAGTCTAGTCTAATTGAACATTTTGTAGTCTGAAATCGATTTTAAGCTGAGAAGTTTACAATGAAAAATTGTAAAACAAATCACTAGCTTCTTTATGTTTTTGTTTACATGGAAATGCAATCATAGTATTCACTTTTTATTTTTGATTTACTAGAATATGTAGTACCCATATTTTATTCTTAACTTTTAATAACAATAGTTGATGGCAAATTGGTTAATTCATTTTAATGTTTATTTCCATGCGGTTGTTATCATAGTTGGATAGTTTCGACTCTTGATTCTTTTAAACTACAATATATAATAGTGTTATATGAAAGAAGGGGATGAAATGAAAACTATCAAATAGTATACGGAGTTTCATGCTCACGAACCCTTTCGTTATGGTATCTATATCAAATTCACAAATACCCTATGTACGCTATGAGTACGTTGTTATACAATACGTATGAGGAAAAACTGGACAATGCATTTTTCCATTGTTATCATTCGGTTTAAGATCGTTCTTCATTCGTGCTACATTTGCTTGAAGAGCGTTTTATGTACGTTATCTATGCGCTATCAATGCGGTTCGGGAAATCAACTTACACTGCATATGAAGTGCATACTCATCACGATTACCTAACGTACATGTTCCGCCCTCGACCGATGTAAAACCGAATCGTTGCGTGTTAACTATACGCAGCATAGTTTTGAGCATGTCCAAAACTATCAAGCGTATTAAAAGGGTCCAAGCGCATGCCGACGTACAAGAAACGACCTTGACACAACTATGGTGCGTATGAGTTACGTGTCCTGCGTACGGCTGCGTATTGCTGCGTATGACAAAAAATGCCATACGCAACTCGTACGCAGTGAGTATACGCTGAAGTGTGACAGGGGCATTAGTTTTTTTATAGTCTTGTCAAATATATTTTTTTTGAATTGTTACCGTTAGTAACATGGGTCAACTTGTCTTGATGATGTATCAATAACATGATATGTATAAACTAGAATGTTTCCTTCAATTTCGTTTCCACAATAAATACCATGACTGTTCCTTTATGTGGTTGGTCTATTTTTGATCATCAATTTCATTACATTCATTATTTGCAAAAATCGTTATTTCGTTATTAAAATCGTGCCTATCCTTGATTAATTACGAAATTGAAGTTCGTGAACGTTATAAGGAATATGTTTGCTCATTCACTTCATTAACATATATTCAAGCATCAAATTAATAGCTATCCCGCTATATTACTGAAAATCCAATTCACTTAGGTTTCTTTGAATATTTGAGGATGAGTATATACAGGTAGGAGTTGAAAGAGGCTCATTTATAGCTTTATAGAACGTACATAATGTTGCTTATACACCTGCTCTTCAATTTATCAACATCTTCTGGCTAAAGTACATTGTCAATTTCTTGCCTGATTTGAGATCTCATATCAACAGACAAAGGTAATGTATCTTAAAAATAATATAATTAATGTAAGGTCATGTAAAACAGTACTAGCAGGGGGAGAATTTTTGTAAATTAATTGGGTAAATAAAGGTATAAATTTTAGATTTGCTAAAACTGTTGCCCTAAATGAGGGCCAAGGGTCAATCCCCCTAAACCTTTTTGTTTTGTTTTTCTCTGGATTAAAAGCTCTAGAGTCCTCAATTATGCTTATTGACACATTGAACATATAGTCTAATAAGGATTTTTTTTTGTAGACTTTGTGACCTCTAATATGCCAAGATGTCGCGAGAGGAATAACAGATTTTATTTTGAACTTATATATGACAATATATTGAATACCTCGTGATCAACAGAGCAGGTGTAAGGCTTAACGCAATTGCAGAAAACAATAATCAAATTTAGAAACAGGCATTACTTGGGCAATACTTGATTTTGATTAGAAACCTTTTTCCTTATGACATTTTAAATGAGATTGATAATTGAAGTATTATTTACTCACTCAGAATGATCAGAATATCTTTAAGAATTATACAAAATGGAAGTGTCAACGAGTATGTTGTTGATTTAATCATGCTATAGGTGTTTTTCTATAGATACGTGCTCATGTTTAATGAAAACTATTTTTCGATGATGGTGAAACAGTAACGTTTAAGTCATGATTTATGATCAAAATCTTCTCAATATTCATTGGCTGGAGCACACAAATAAGTCGAAAGTAATTTAAAAACTTATATCTAATACTATTGAATAGTTTATAAAACTAGCAAACATGTACATTATAAACAGGATCTCTATTGACAATTATATATATATTGACATGTTTACTAATTTATTTCATTGCAATAAATAATTTGGTTCTTGAATTTTGGAACCGTCAGTCTTGTATTACCATTGTTAATCAGCTATTTTTTTCCGAGTGGGAATGCCAACAACTTAAATGTTTAACATGACATGAATAATTGACATTGCGTGTATCATAAAATAAAGAAAATATTTCTTGTTGACAAGGGAAATGCTAAATTAAGTTTAAACAATTCTCTGGTGAGTACTTGGATGCCGTTAAACGCAGTGATGATCGTCTTTGAGCCATTGATGAAATTAGACTATTAAGCCCAACTGACATCGTCAGTTCTTAATATGTTTGTTCATTGGTCTGCACGAAAGCTGGAGCATTGCTTGCAGACAGTCCAACGTGAGAGAATAATGTTTCAATCTGTCAATCAACTTAAGCATATCCATTAGGCAAATGATAAGCTATTTTTATATATAAAGATAGATATAAAAGGACATAAAACTAAAAAAGTATCATACTTCTTGCTTGATAAACAGAAATTTGTATCTTTGTCAGTGTTTTTATTTCTTATGATACCATTATAATTTGGCAACAATTGTTTACATCTTTTGTTCAATACATTTTACATCTTGCATACATGCATAACATATTGAATGATATCTTTAATCTCATGAGAAGTTGATTTGGTCAGCACATGCCAAGGAGGTTCTATCATTTCAAAATAGCAAAATGTGATAGCAACATTGCCAGAAGATTTTATAAATATATGATATTTTATACAAGAATAAGTATTTCTTAAGTCAAGGTACATTCATACATTGATTGTTCAGTCACAAATTAATATTGATTGAGAGGGGATGAGTGTACACTGGTTTCACCCCATGCTATGAATCATCAGCTGCTCACTCATCGTAGTTTATTAGTCTGATATATTGTATGATTTATTGACGACCAGTATTGATACATCTATACCAATCAAAGATTATTCTCTCATGCTAATGCTTCATAATTAATCTAATTATTGTGCATGATTTATTTCCTTAAATCTACAACTTCTATTTTTGATAGACTTGTGGAAAGGATACCTCTAAATTGTGATGTATTTATTGAGGCGGTTGTAAAATCACTATATATTTCTTTGAAACTAGCACCTGTTCTTATTCTTATTACTCAGGCTTCAGGATTGAAAGGAACAGTTTTCTCCTTTAAAGTGGATAAAGCAGTGTTAAAATGGTTTCGTGCCAGTGGTGACGAGAGAGGCATCGGCAAACTTGTGGCCCTCTCTCTCACTCTCTCTTTCTCTGTCTTTCTTTGTTTTCATATATAGGATAGACAGACTTCGTCCCTAACAACTCTGACAACTTATCAGCTAAAGGATTATATTGTGGTAGGAATTCGGAGATAGAAACATGTTCATACTGATAAACTATGTTACAGTCATGTAAAACTTTAAAAAGCCCAAATAGGCTCAAAACTTGTGCAAGAAGATTTATTTGGCAACACTAGATGCTTAATCTATTCCTTATGACATGTTAAATCAGATAAATACTCGTAAGTCTTTTTTTTATTAATTCATTTCAAATGTGAAAATAATGACAAAGTAAATCTATAACGTATCAGTAATAATTGTGTTAATACGCACTGGAGTGTACTTTCATCATTTATTGACAAATTGAAAAGTCAATTTCTATAATTGTGTGTTAGTGAGTTTGACATTATTGCATCCATAAGCTGTAAACATTAATTGTGAATAAACTCAATGCAGTTATTAATTGTCTTTTGCCAACAGACTAATATATCAATGATGAAAATCAGTGCTATAAAATGTTTTATTGCCCCTATATGAAATTCACATTTTCAAAGTTAAGATAGGGAAGTTGTAAATAACTTTATTATTCGAAACATAATAGTGACTTATCCAACAATTGTTGATAAATACCACAAATAAAGCTTGATTTGAATTAATGATCTATTACTTGAATATTTTAATACAAGCTCTACAGAGATATATATATATTTGATAGGTTGGTAATGCATAATCAATGTGAGGCATCATGATGAGACATGGTTGTCGGTATCTGCTTAATTAAAAGCTGTTTGTTAGATTTGATTCTTTACTATCATTAACCTTCCCTCCTCACAGAGGTAGATCAAGTCAAGAAATGTTGATCGAGCCTCTGTTCTTTATTGCGACGTTTGTGGGATAGAATGGGAGATGCATCATTGGAGGCAATCAAAGCTAGTTGTGCAATCAGCGACACTGTTCTAAAATCAAAATTTTCGCTACTGAATCATGGCAAAGGCATTGTGATATGAATATGAATCAGCGAGAAGAGTTGTCATGTGCTAGAAAAATTCAAATGTTTTTGGGTACAATTTTTTCCGCCAGGGGAAACTGTCCGAACCAACGGATTTGGTCCAATAAGTACAGAGGTTCGATCAACATAGTATGACTCTATCTTCCTGTGTTACATTAACTGTTTGAATATAATATTCTTAATAAATTGTGATTGTGTTTTCCTTACATATTATGTTGGTTAAAAAGGTTTTTAAGAAACATCCTTTCACTCGTGGATTGCACTCGTGTATTTTACATTTTTAAACAAAGAATGAGCTAATGTTGAGCCTTTTCCTTTAATACTAAATACTTCACGACTAATTATATAAATATGCACTAAGAATATTTCAATTCTCGTCTTGAGAACTTAATTTTTTAAAGTTGAAAATGTTATTAAAACCTCTTACAATAATTCATATATGCTCTTTCTAATGATCCTTTCGTAA
This sequence comes from Steromphala cineraria, assembly GCA_916613615.1. Taxonomy (NCBI): domain Eukaryota; kingdom Metazoa; phylum Mollusca; class Gastropoda; order Trochida; family Trochidae; genus Steromphala; species Steromphala cineraria. The sequence goes on from OU744729.1 coordinate 11,362,741, forward strand.
ACTAATCAATAATAAGTAGCACTTTCGTTCTTCTCAATGAATTTGATTTCTGTAATGGGTTAAATATGCATTAGGGTTCTACGGTTACCTTAAGATATCACTCTTGAGAAAATACCCACCAGAACGAAAGGTGTCAACGGGGTAATTAATCTGTCGATATTCCAGCATATAAACTGCAAGGTCCAATGGTTCCTAAATTTATCAACATTGTCGATAAAACTCGATTTCTTTATTCATTTTGTTTGTGTGGTTCTTTTTTTAGTAATTGAGTTTTATGTTCTTAATCTCAGATCAAAGGGGGTTTTAAGTAAAGGTGAAACAGATATCATAGGAATGAATATTGTACCAATGTGTTAAATGTTTGTTCCAAAGACAATGCTTATCATATGTGCAATATGCAAATATGCAAGAAATTTGGTCACAATTATACATGTGATCAGAATATCATTATGTGTTATACAAAATCAAAGTGTCAAGAATATCATAAAAATCAACAAACGTGCTGAAAGGTGTAATTTTATAGAGAAGTGCTAACGTTGGGGGAAAATACCTTTTAATGATGGTAAACCATAAACGTTAAGTTCATATTTTTTTAATTATAACAATATGTTTTCGGCAGGGTCGCGCAAATTGATCAAAAGTAATTTTAACAACCTACCTATCACGCTGTTGAATATTTCATAAAACAAGCATACATCTAAACAGGACGTATATTGACAATTTATATATTAATTTATGTAAGTGATATTTTGAGACGAATCGAAACTCAATACTCTGCAAAACATACCCTGTCACTGTAAATGAACTGGGATGTATGAAATGTAAGAAGAACGCAAGGTAATCTTGTGACAGCACAGAACATTTTGATGGGTATGGCTTATCTACCAATAAAATATGAAATGAAAACATTGTATATAAATTAAAATTACCCCAAAGTAACCAACCAATCTTGACGACATACGTGATACAGAAAACGTCACAGAAGTTTGTATTTCCTGTGAACGATCTTGGTTGATTACAAATAGATGGAAGACTGATGTTTCCTAATTGATTTCACGTCACTTACTCATTTTACAACTGATATATCATTCGAGCGTCTAAAAACTGTCTGATAATTTGGTTCTTGCATTTCAGAACCGTTAGTCTTGTATTACCATTCGTAATCAGATATTATTTCCGATTGGGAATGCCAACAGCTTTCAATAGATAAAATGACATGAATAGTTGACATTGCGTGTATTATAAAACAATGAAAATATTTCTTGTTGACAAGGGAAATTATAAACTAAGTTTAAGCAATTCTCTGGTGAGTAATTTGATGCCGTTGAACACAGTAGAGATCATCTTTGAGCCATTGATGAAATTATCCTGCTGATTATATTAAGCCAAATGACACAGTCAGTTCTAAATGTGTTTGTTCAATGTGTCTGCACGAAAGCTGCAGCGTTACTTGCAGACAGTCCACCATGAAAGAAAAATATTTCAATCTACCAATCAACTTTAGTGTATTCATTAGTAAAATGATAGGAAGGATTAAGAGGACTTATAATTGAAAAATAAGCAATTGCAATCTGCTTCCTGCTTGATAAAGGTGCTATTATGACCATAACAAATTGCTTTCTTCGTCAGCATTGTTATCTATTATTGATAACATTGTGATATGAAAAAAACCAGCTTGAAAGTTTGAGTTGTTAAATAAATTAAACATTTTGATCGATAAAGTGAGTTGTTTCAAACATTTTCCGTCTTGATAAAATAACATATACATGTACATAAATGCATTACACATTCGATATCTCAACAGAGGTTGATATGGTCAGCACATACACATTTCTAACAGCAAAATATGATATCAAAATTGAAAGAATATTTAAGTCAAGGTACCACATTTCATTCATTGATTTCTGAGTCACAAATTACTATTGATTGAGACTGGATGAGTGTACACTGGTTCTACCCCATGCTATGAATCATCAGCTGCTCACTCATCGTAGTTTATTAGTTTTGTATGATATTTTGACGGCCCATATTGATAAATCTATACCAATCAAAGATTCTTCTTTCATAGATATGGAAGATAGTTAATCTTATGATTGTGCATGATTTGTTTCCTTAAATATTAATCTTCTATTTTGATACATCCAGTATGATTGAGTACTCAAATTACATATATTTTTCACCTTTAGAAACTTAAAATTATTAAAAGTTTGTGACAGTGCCAATATACTATTGGACATATCATGAAAACATAATGCATCATCATTTACAGTGATGGGTTAACTTTCTAGAGCCTTTCGAAATCAGTCAGACAAGCTAGAAAAATAAAATCGGCAGGAAATGCATGTACGATATAACGTTTATAAAAAATAAAACATTAAGAACACTTTGCAAAAGCTGATTTATATCAATATTTATTCTTAGTTTTTCTACATTTAGACCGATAGACATCCTCTTACTCTATTTAACATCATAACTAATGATCATCATGGATCAATATTTTCATGCTGGTTAACTAATCCATGAAGAAAGAATTGTCTTAAGGTCTCACTTGATCATCAGACCAATAGCAACGGAGAGATAACTTACATCAACGACTTCAGCAATAAGCAAACTCTTACTAAACTTACTTAACTAAAACTTTCTGATGATATCATTATTAATATGATATCATATCTGAAATATTAATAATCAATCTTTCCATGTCAAATTAACTTATCCATGAAGAAAGAGCTTGTCTAAAGGTCTCACTTGGTCATGAGACCAATAGCAATGGATTGATAAATGACACAAACTCTGCCTGACAACCACTTTGATGTGAAACATGGTGTTTGTTTTCTCACAGTCAAGTAGCTTATATAAACCTCAGAACTCGAGGAAAATTGTATTCCATGTAATGAATCATGCAAGACAGTGATTTCTGACATAGAAAGAGTACCTTTACCGTTCACATTTGCAAACACTTCATTGATTGAAATATTCGATGATTTAGCCAGTTTATGATCCGCTTAATCGTTGTCTAACTCATTCGGGATGTTTGCCTGAATAGAAACATTCACATTATTGACCACATTAGGTTTCTGTGAAAGTGCAAAGTAATTTAATTCGTTTGAAGACGGACACATTCCTTAAAAGCTGAAAACTGATAACTAATGCTGGATAATTCAAATCAAAACCAAGGATGGATGGATGAAGGGGTAAATTCTTGTATTGGGTTATCAATATCAAATTGAGTGAAAAAAAACAATTCGATAAAATATTTGTAGGCCTCTTCGTTTATTTTCGTCATCATACTGCCAGAATACATTGATAATGAGTGCTTTTCTACCTAGGAACAGATGCTGTTGCTATAATCATATTTCATTTAGAGTAATTGGGTCTATTTTAAAGTAGATCATCAGATCATGTAGTTGATAATGATAAGTAGTCTTTGATGTTTGCAAGAATATGTGCTAATCAATACGATTGATTTTCCCGTTCGAATACACCATGCAATACTCATGAGGAGCTCATCACGCTCATCATGCAAAAATTATTTTGCCTTCTTGCTTACCTATTCGTACCGGAGCAATTAGAATATTTTGAAATTCCTTTTAAATGAGACGGAACAATTGTTTTATGAGCAAGACTGTGAGATGCTGTGGGAAGATTATAAACAACGTATCACAAACATGCAATATACTACATAGAGTTGATTCTTTAGATTAAAATACTTTTCAGTTCACAAAACAGTTGAGCATCTACAACTTAGTCAAAGGTACCCTTTAGATCATCCTGTCTCCGGTAAAACGTATAGCTCACGTTCACGTTTTATAACCTGGGACGGAACCCCACTTGTTAGCAACAACTTATCAAATCCAACAACTATTGTTTCGTCTGGGAAAACAATGATTAAAGAACATAATGGGTTCAAATAAACGTTTCACAATTTGTGACAAGGGTGTGGTGACCCTGGACATAAAGGTCTGGTGATGAATGTGAGAACTTTTAAAATTTGAATCCAGATGATTAAGATTGTTCCATAACGTTTCTTAACATACATGTTTTGTTAAGAAGTCGAGAATCTGTAACGGTCAGACTGTTATATTGAAAAGTTTGAGCTTGATTAAGAAAATAATTACTGTATTATAACTGTGTAGTATTTGTTTTATGATAAATTCATTTTACTAATTAACCATAAAAACTAATAAAAAGATCTATAAAAGGGTAATGGTAGGTAGGTAGGTGAAATTAAGGGCGAAGTTTGGGCCAAATATGACCTACATGCGCCCGGCACTTGGAGTGATTGAGAGTTAAAAACATTTAAAAGTTAAAATTGAGTATTAAATGTTATATAAGGTCATATTTGCCAGTGTTCTTGACAAAATTTAAAACTGATCTTTGGACTTCACCAAACATCAAATTTTCACCAAGAATAGATCTTAGTGAGAAAATATTTGATTTGGAGATAACAACCTCTCTGAGTTCTTCACGATGATCTTTATGCCCTTCACATTCAACAAGATAATGAATGACAGTCTCTGGACAATTATTAAAACAATGAACACACGAAGGAGATGAATCATTGTCTAAAACGTGCTTGTAAGCATTTAGTCCACAATGGGCAAGTCTTAAACGAGTGAGAATCACTTCGTCTCTCCGGTTTTGTCGCCGAATCTTGGTGTGCTTAACAACTTTAGGGCATGAGCTATGCATATGTCTGGCAGTGTTGCCCCTATCCCAGTCGTTTTGCCACTGTTCATAGATTGATGTATTAACAGAAGCATAGAAATCCTTTGGCACTGGATATATATCCTCACAATCCACGTAGGGTTTGGATAAAGATGATTTTGCAAGCTGGTCAGCTTTCTCGTTTCCATTAAAAGGGTAATGTTCACAATGAAGAGTTATCTCCCCTGCAAAAGATAAAATTAATAGATGAAAATAAATGCAGTTTTTATGACAAAGAGAAAGAGACCAGAACTCATCTGTTTTTCGATTGTCCCATTATTAGACATAAATTGAACAAGTGAAGCAATGGATAGAGACATATATGCAGAAGCGAACATAAAGCTATCAAAACGAAACATTTGTCTTTGTACAGAAACAGGATATTGAACATGATAGTCACAACTGTGAAATACACTATTTTCAAAATAAAACAAAATAGTTTGAAAATGAAACTTCACATACATTCAGAATGACCTACGGAAAACATATAACATTGGCAAATATGACGTTTATTCGACTTCCATCTACTCCAAATATATGAAATTCTGGTCAACCTGTCATTTACTATTTACTATTCAGTTTCTTCTGTATAGGGCTTTGTTTCCACTGTAGTGAGAACTCAATATAAAGTTAAATTATATATATGTATGCAAAATTCGGGTATATGAAATTGCTGCTATGTAATCTAAAATGTGCATGTACCCAAAAAAATATTTGAATAATATATTTTAAAATATTGTTTTCTTTCTTTTGAATCTTATTAAAGTGTGTTTTGACTATGCAATAAATAATTTTCACCAAAATTTTAATAAGAGAATTCATTATTTTTGTGAAAAATAAATATTTTAGAAAAAGCTAATTTGTATGGATTTAATTAATATTACTTTTAAGCTCCTATTTTTGCATAAGTTTATTTCTATACTGCAATGTCTTATTAGAAAAACATGAAATTAACAATTGTAGTCCAAAGTCAACTTCAGAGTTTTTAAAAGTGTTTTATTTTTATCAGCTGGTGCACTAATGAGAGGACTGTTTTTGAAAAAATATTGTAGTGAAATGGTTAAAAAGTTAAAACAAATATCAAAACAACAGAAATCATCTCGGCTGCGGTAGCGCAGATATAAGAAGTCCTATCAAAACGCATATGGTTCAAAGAAAAGTATTCTTTGATAAGAAAAGATCCAATTGGTGAAAACCTAGATTTCTATAAAACAAATTGCCTGGTATCAATACAAATATTGTAAAAAGAAATAGGGACATGACAGTTCCGGTTTATATGCGAATGTAAGTATCCCATATGTAGTAGTTATTGATACCACCCTTAAACAATGAAATAAATCTGACACTTGAATCTTGCTTACCTTACTGTTTTCTGAGGCCTCACTACACCCTTATTTTAAAGGGTGAAATATCTAAATAGCACGTTTTCTTTAACAACTTTTGTATTTCGCTGATCAATATTCTTTTCAACAACTGTCTGATTTTATATGGCTAATCTATTAACTATTGCATTGTTTTAATTCATATACTTTCGGGTTAAAATGTGATTCATTGGGACTGTATGTGAATCAATGAGAAACTCTTACAGATTTCTAATTTTTTTTACTGCAAATATTTTGATGAAATGTGAACATCATTTTACATGTATTCCAATTCACTAACCAAAGGGCGCAAAAAATTATTATTGCGGAAGGTCGTAAGGTAATGATGATTAACAGACCCTCTGTGGTCTTTCTAAAAACCTGTTTTCTGTCTCTCACCATGGCTTTCCTTCATTATTTTCATCCGTTTGATACCTTTCTCCCTGGACTTAAAACTCTCTTTTAGATGGTAAAATCCAGGCGTTAAATGTGCTGAAATAGTGCAGACAACATGTTAAACCAAACCTCATTCACTAACTGAAATTGCATGTCCGTCACATGTCCATTAATTGCCAATATGGTATAACATATATAACATATTGCCGTTAATTTCATGATATTATACTTATTAAATAATTGTGCTTTTTATATTAGGATAATTCAATTTTATTAAGTGATTCCATTCGTTCTCATAATTAGAACTCTGCATCGTGAGGAAATATATAATCAATATATCCCATTTAGGGGTTTTCAAAATCACAATGCCTCTACTCACAACACGATACATAAACTATTACCAAGACTGTCTGATGACTCATAAATAAAGAATCTTTACTCCGACTAGGTCACCATATCAATAGGATTGAATGATTTATGATATCATTACCTCTAATAACCACTTTGATGTGAAATACTGTGTTTGTATTCTCAGTCAAGTACTTTACACAAACCCTTAAACTCGAGAAAATAGTATTTCATTTAATGAATCATGCAACTAAGTTATCACATGTACAATAAGAGTACCTCACCTGAACAGGGTATGCATGTTTACAAACACTTCATTGATTGCGTTGTTCGAATATTAAGCCTGTTTTATTATCTGCTTAATTGTTGCTGAGCTCATACAGGTTGTTTGCATGCATCGAAACAATCTCATTATTTGCAATATGAGGTTCTCTAAAGGTGAGAGCTTATAATTCTACTCGGCAGAGGACATGAAAATTGAAAGAGGATATTAAGTGCAGTTAGGGCTTTATTAATTGTGTTTAATTTCCTGATAACAAATGGTTTGGCATTATCTCATATTAAGGTAAAGATTCGTCTATGGTAAACTAAGTGTCCTAGATTAACATTCCTGATGTCCACAGCAAGACAACAGTTTATTAAAGATTAATTAAAAATCTTAAAATATAAAAATATATTTAAGAACAATACGAAGGATGAGCCCATTATATAAGTCCCCCTTTAGCTTCTTATGCTTTGTAAAAACTTATTTCTATTCTGTAAAAATTGAATCTTCATTATTGTGCTATATGTATTTCAGGGATGAGTGATTGATGAAGTGCTATTGTTTTTTTTAACACGGTTGATAAAATAGCTGACACATGTAGTTGGTTATAAAGCATATCATCATCTACCAATTTATAAAAATCATATATTTCAAAAGGGCAAAGATGCTTTAAAATCAGAGAAGCTCTGGGTGACCTTTGTTTGCAACTCCTAAAGATCTACAATCACCATTTAGGTGATATCAGCTTAAAATATTGCCGCTTTCAGGGTAAAATTTTTTGTTTGCACCAATGCTATATCATCTTTCGAGGTATGTCACTCCTAAACAACATGATAATTATCATTGATAGCAGATAATCGAGCAAGGTCCCAAACAATGATTTGAAATTGATCTTAAACTTTATGTTCATTTCTTTATCAAGTATTTTGCTGTCACGTATAATCATAAAGCTATCGCTTCTTTCATTTATCATTTAATTTGATTAATTACATTGTGCGAATATTTTCAGAGATTCCAAGAATTAGACATGGTTCAATCAATGTCAATGTACGTAAAGAAGCAACTCTCTTATTGATGGGGGTTTCCTCTGTACACAGTGACGACCATTGAAGAGTAAACATAGTAAGAATGTCCCGGATGTAGACTTCAGTGTCAGTGAGGGTTTCAGAGTGTTTGTTCCTTGTGTCCCGAACGTGACTTTCAGGAGCTACAACGTAGAAGACTATGTTTGTCATCAATCAACCTAAGTGCACCTATTGATAAATGTCTGAGATTAATGCTGCTTTGCCTTGATAATAAATAATATTGTGCAAATCCATTTGAAGATATTTCGTTTCAGCTTCGTATGAATAAATGATATTTATTTTACACTAACAAGTTGAATGGAATGTATAGAGTTAAATAGGATTATAAAGTCTTTAACTACTGTCTAATGTACTAACAAATAGGCTTCTCTCGGATGTTGATTATAAATACTCTTTCTAAATCCGACTTATTGTGGCATGGCTTGATATTAAAGTATGTTTTATTTATTGAAGGGATGCTCGTCTTTTTATCTCATGAAGCTTGTTGAGTACAACTAAACTAACGTCAAAACTGCCATTTCATAGGCGTCTAACTAAAATTTCTCAAATACTTTTGAATGTGCCATGCCACTTAGCAAAATGTACTTATTTCTTGATATTGTTCAAAATATTTTTTAGTGTTTTATTGCAGAAAAATAAATCCGAATTTTCAACATCGGAATTTGAATTCTTCCCAGATCAGAAATGCTAGATTTGTTTGTAGAAAGGAACATATATCATAACAATGATATGCCACACTGTTATTGCAAATAATTATTTGTAGGAGCATTTATCAATGCTTCATCAGATATCGAATGCATTGTGAATAAATCACTCATGACAGCTAGATTCCAATTAATGATAGAATATTGGTTTCATGCACGTTAGATATATCTACCACCGCATTCATGCAGGAGAGAGTTGAATCGATAGAGGTAAAATGCCTGACCTTTGTGGGCCGATATGGTGAGATTAAAACGTTAAATGTAGAATATCTGAGTTTATGTTCCGTAGTGTATTCAAATGTCTATATAATAAGTCTTGATATTAAAGTTTTGGCATGGCTTACTTATTATAAATAATATATTTTCAAATGAAAATAATACCGATATTTGTGGTGGGTCTTTTGCAATGCTCAATTGACTCCTGTCAGTGTAGTTCAGTAACATCGGGCGCAGCTCACTGGATGGGTGGTAACTCATTGCTGGATAATCTGGGAATTTGAAGGGTTGATTCCCTGTCCCACAAACTTGTGGTGTCACCCTGGGTTAGTGACCTAGTTTCGAATCCTGCCTCTGTCCACTTAGCAGTCATTGGGTACCTGGTTGTATGATATTGTTCTCAGGGTGTTTTGTACTCATTGACAGGGGGTAATATGTCACTAACTGTTTTGAGCATGCAATGTGCAGAGGTATACATTATGCCCTTTATATATTGACTAAAACATTTTCAAATGTCTATGTTAGACTAAAATCAAACACTCTTAAAAGATGTCAATTATCTTTTGACACTTTATTCATGAAAAGGTTAACAACAACACACAGAACCGAAAGGCATACATGTAAGTCTGTCTGTTATTTATAAAGGCTATTATAGAAAAGAATCCAATCGAGTAGTTCTCCAGTACAAAGTGTGGGCAAAAACAAGTTTTAGTTCCTGCAAATACTTTTAAACAATAAAGTGGTATCAAAATCAAATGCAGCAATGACGGGCCGCCATGTTGCTACAGAAAAATTGAGTAGACATTTCTTTACAACATACCAATTCTAAAATGAAATGCCTGACTTCAATCAAAAGGTAAAACTGGAAAGACATGTTAACATTATTTATATTCTATTGACTACTCCTGCCATATGTTGTTATTTACCTGCTTTTTTCTTGCTATATATTTGTTGTTTTGGGTAACATTTTGTGTATGATGAGTTCTGCTCCCTTAGCCAGCAATGATAAATAATGGCATCCTCTAAATGGGCCAATAGTATATAGTATATATGTAGGACTCATATCTGTGGTTGGTCTCTATTCCGTGGCGGATTTAAAAAACCATGGCAAGTTTGATTGTTTGATTGTTTCTTGACGTCGTTTCGAATCCTGCCTCTGTCCCCTTAGCAGGCATTGGGTACCTGGTTGTATCATATTGTCCTCAGGGTGTTTTGTACTCATTGACAGGGGGTAATATGTCACTAAGTGTTTGAGCATGCAATGTGCCGGGGTATACATTATGCCCTTTATAAATTGACTAAAACATTTCAAATGTCTATGTAAGACTAAAATCATACACTCTTACCACACAAGAACCATCCATGCAAAAGAGAGTTGAATCGATACAAGCAAAATGCCTGACCTTTGTGTGTTGTTATGGTGAAATTAAAACGTTTAATGTACAATATCATTTGATATCATCTGAGTTTATGTTTCAAAGTTTATTTGAATGTTCATATAATAAGTCTTAATATTTAATATTTTTTTGACTTACTTATTATATTACTGAAATATTTTCAAATAAAACTAATACCTATATTTGAGGTTGCTTGGGGTCCTTTGCAGTGCTCACTTGACACCTTTCAGTGTAGTTCAGCAACATCAGACGCCGCTTACTGTGTGGGTAGGTACCCAAATTGCTGGATAAGGATTGAAGAATTGATTCCCTGTCCAACAATGAGACATGAGTTTTGAATCTTGTGGTGTCACCCTGGATAAGTGACTTAGTTCGAAGCATGCCAGTTGTCCACCCAGCAGTCATTGGATACCTGGTTATGATACGATGGTAGACTGAATTTGAACCTCGAGCGCCTTACAGGCAACGGCCGGTTGTATTGTCCTCAGAGTGTTTTGTACTCGTTGACCAGGATAATATGTCACTAAAGGCTTTGAGCATGCAATGTGCATGAATATATATAATGCCCTATATAAATTGACTAAAACATTTTCAAATGTCTATGTAAAACTAAAATCATGCACTCATAAGAGACGTCAATTATCTTCTGACACTTTATTCATAAAAAGGTAAAGAACCACACACAGCACCGAAAGGCATACAAGTAAGTTTGACTTATATTTATAAAGGATTTAAAAGAAAAAAATCCAATCAAGTAGCTCTCAGGAAAACGAGTGCGGGGGAAAACAAGTTTTAGTACCTGCAAATACTTTTAAACAATAAAGCAGATTATCACTCTAACGGACATGTCTAGCCATAACGGCGCCAATTTAACTAGGCAGTCGCCTTTTTGCGTCATTTCATATGGTTTTGAAATATACGATACTACATGTTTATACAATAATCATTGGCTTGAATAAATCGTTATTGAGTCGTCGGATATCTAAGCTTTCGGAATATGCAAAAATTGATATTGTGAATATTTGTATGTTAAACGAACGATTAAAAAGGTGTCATTTCCCGTTGAAAAATTATCATTAGGTGAAACTACTCGCCTACTGCTACGTCACAGTAGGTAGACACGCTCGGGCCACGCTGTTCGCCGGGGCTAATTAGGCAGTGTATTTTAAAAGCCGTATTTAGGCAGGTTGCCGTCCGATTTCGAAAATTCAAAGTTGACTCTAATTCAAATTGCAAGCCGCTCTTTATGAATCCCGAAAGTGGTCATAGACCATTTCAGTCCCCCTTTCAAACCTATATTCTAGGGTCAGACTATCGTACCTGCACGCATTCATATAACAAGAGAATCACTTAAAATCTGCAAAAGCAATGTAGTGGAAAGCCATCCTCTACACACAATACAGCTGCTTAACAAAGTTTGGATCATTTCTTTTAGACTTAGTATGAAAAGTATCAGGTAATGTAGTTCGACTCGTTCAATCTTCATTGTACCAAAGATTGAGATTTGTTGAGTAGATGAAGAAAAAGATGTTCTTATAAGATGCTTAAAAGAGAAATCATAGTACTTCAGGGCAACATTTTGCACTGATTTATGCCACGCTAAGGTAAGATAATAAAAAAAATCTAGAAAAAAGTAAATTGTGATTTTTTTAAATGGAAGAATGGAATATCATAATGTTATTAAATATTTCCTAGTTTGACAAAACTTTTGTGGAAAATGCGTCCAATTAATAAAATATAACAGAAAGAAGAAAACTATGTCCCTATTTCGGAAAAAAAAATTTCTGGCATGTCACATAATCTGTTCCTTATAGGAAACTGATCCATTAACAAATTAATTCAAAAGAAACTTTAATTTATTTTGTTAAAAAATGCTTAGGAATCATAATTTTCAAAAACTCTGATATTAAAGGGAATTCTTACAGTTTTAAAACAAACTTTTGCTCAACGGCTGTAGAGTGGAGATGTAGAAGCTAAGAAAGTCACAACAATCCCCTAAAACGACAAAATAATGTCTGTAAAGATCAAATCAAAGGACATTCCATTAAACATTATTAACACTACTTATGCTATCACCATAAACGATTATTTACAGAAACAATAGATAGATATTTTGGATATTCTTTGTCTTTCAATGGCTACGTCCTCAAAAGCAAACCCATTGGTAATATTTAAAAATGACTGTACACTTTGGTTTTGGTCTGTTTATCAAGCTAAATATGGCATAATCCAATCCAGTTGTTTTAGTAGAAGAGTGACGCCGCTAATGTCTTAGATATTGCCCAAGCAGCGTCAAACAATAATGCTTTCACTCGGTCTCTTTAGTATTAGTAAATTATTGTCAAAAGTTGCAAACTATAATATTTTTAAAACATTTTACGACAAATCTGGTTACTGTGTCATATCTAAAAACAGTTTTACGTTTTGTGTACAAACTGATATGTATTTAGAAAACATGTATGCAGGAAAAGAAGTGGTAAATGTAATCATTCTGTCAATATCACAGCATGGCAGTTAAGTGGTCCAGCTAATTATTTCTTTTACATGGTCGATTTTGTAACAAAGGTCTTTTTACATTTTATTATGATTAAGAAGGAACAGACATCGGGTTTTAAATGTCAACGATTTTTATTCATTATTTGAAAAGACAGTGAGTGTAAAAGTGTTGGATGTAATCAATTAATAGAGCATAACAAGTCGTGTCACTTTAATGCATTAACGCATTTCGTGTGTACTTGCACCAAACATGTTAAACAACTGTCCAGTTACTGTGCAGATTGTAACTAATCTTAACAGAGTTACTTTATTTATTAGAAAAAGAAGTATTTTAACGATTACCAATTGTAAAAAGCTTCAATTATATTCATTATCATAATCAAAATGCTCACAAAGTGAAGCAATTGTCAGTAACGGTAAGACAGTCCAACTGTTTTCATATAGTATATTGTATATTGTATATAGTCATATCTATAGAGCTTTGAATGGTTTCAATTGAGAAATGTGTGTATTGATCTTTAGGTTTTTGGTAAGATCAATCCTGCATATGTTAAACAGCATTGGCGTGAAATCTGCAACAATTTTCCAAAATCATTGTTTTTTGCTACTGAATTATTGTGATGTGAATATGAAACAGCGAGAAAAGTTGTAATTTCTTTTTAAAACAAGATAAATTGTGGTGCAAATTTTTGGCCAGGGAAACTGCAAGAGGCAAGGGATTTGAACTAATAAGAACAGTGGCTGGATCAACATTTCATGATTTGATCTTCCTCTGTTGGTAGAGAATGTATCATTAACTGTTTAAATATAATATACATATGGTTGTGTTTGCCTTAAGCATAATGTTGGGTATTAAGATTTTTAAGAAACAGCATTTTCACTCATGGATTGCACTCGTGTATTTTACATTTTTATACAAATAATGAGCTAATGATGAGCACTTTCCTTTGCATATTCAACGAGCTTGAATACTTCACAACTAATTATATAAATATGCACTCAGAATTCTTAAAGTTGAAAATGCTATGTAAACATCTCTAAATAGTTAATATCTGCTCTTTCTAATTATCCTTTCGATAAATGATCAATAATTATAATAAGTACCGATTCATTCTTTTCAATGCATCTGATTTCTGTAATGGGCTAAATATGCATTAGTGTTCTACGTTTACATTAAGATATCAATCTTATTGAGAAAACACCTTAACAGAATGAAAGGTGTCAATGGGGGTAATTAATCTGTCGATATTCCAGCATGTAAGTTGCAAGGTCCAATGGTTCCTTTCAACATGGTTGATTTTGTGACTAGGGACGAGAATATATCTAAACTCGTTTTTTTAATTATTTTGTTTGTGATTGTGTTTTTGTTTCATAGGTATTGAGTCTGATGTTCTTAACCTTTAAAGTTTAAGACACTGATAAAAAAATAACCTTTAAGTTGTTATATTATTATCATTACATTCTTTTAAATTAGAGTCGTTATATATAACAGTTTTCATTTACTAAACATTAGACATGTATGGCAAACTGATGCACATTCTGTTTAGTACACTATTTACCACAAACAGTAAAAATACTAGACACAGCTTTAATAAGTTTAAACGTATATGGAAATTTATACTTAATACTTAATCATAAATTAACAATGACTAACTACAAGTTTATCATCTTAAGTAATAAAAATAAGAAATATCAATTTGCATATCTTGATATGTGAGAACATTGTGATAAATGTGATTTTTACACTCACTTCATTCGATTATTTTTGTCTATGAGAACGTTTAAATGCACCCGTCTTTTTCACTTGGAAAAATGGAAGATCAAGTGTTTTGTCCAGAGCATATTTGATTATCATATATATATTTATTATTATAAAGAAATGTCTTATTTGAAACTCACAATGCACTGCATTACTAAAGATTTCAAGGCATTAGATTTCAGGGCATGAAGTGACTGATCATCAACTGTCAGCACCAAGTTGAATCTCGAGTTATTTATAGCGTCATGGGTTATTCATCGAGATATAAATCATCTGGAAACAGTGATAGTGATCCTTGCATTTCAAAAACCATTCACCAATCTAATATCAAAATAGTTTACGGTGTCCTACCTTTTAATATCCTCAATACCAATGTCCTGTTGATGAAATATTTTGTAAAAATCAGGTTTCGTGAGTGGAACATTTCCTTTATCATGTTCAAATTGAGTTTCTTCCTCACTTCTTATCACGGGATATAATTGAATAGATATTCCTGATGATATAAATGATAAAATTTCTCTTTTTGGGATGGCAACATCCACGTGTTCAGTTGAATAGCTGAAACATTTAAGCATGTTAAACCTCATCTTCCCACTGCAAGGTGAAAACGTATCGAGCAACTCCTCGTTTCGACCTTGCCTTCACAAGGTAGAAAACTGGTGATCCGGAGCAGCGACACCTATCGTGATCACGAGTTACGCCCCTTATCAGCTCTTTCAACAATAGCCAATGAAATTGCCGTTTACATTCGGAACAAATTTAAAATATTAACAGACGATCTTTTTGAAAACTATCCGAGTGAAATTTAATTTTAGATTTCAGTCCGCATGGTTGTTGTCATGTTTTTGATGAGCACCGAGAATGCAGAGAAGACAAACATTAATGTATCACTCAAATAAAGTGTTTCTCTCCCTTGTAAAACGCATACGCATTTCAAATCGGTTCATTTAACATGCTGTCTTCTGATTGGACTATGCTACTTTCGTGCAGCGGGTTGAAATGCAAGCACAGAAATTACGGCCAATGATGTCAAGGGAGGAATGGGAAAGTTTAGAAACTTTTTCGTTTCGCCCATGACGTTGTGAAGATGGTTAAACCTCAAATCAGTCATTCCCATACACCATATAAAATTCTCTGTAATGCAGATAGACACATTAATAATTCTTGTTTTGGACTGTAAAACACATCTCGACTTAAAACGATAATGCAGAGAATAGTATATGGATGACAACTTCTTTGCTCATTGTACGCAACATTGAACGCCACAAGAATTTGTGTCGCAAAGTTGCATAAATCGAACAAGTTGTCATTTGTTTGTTAATCACCTTAGGGCATGGCAAGATGTTAATATCCTTCAAACTATCTCAGTAAAGAGTCAAACTATTCACATTATTAGGGTAGTTTCTGCTTTAAACAGTTAGCTATTAGAGTAAGGTAGTTTTAATTGTTTTGAGAAATCACCAATCACCCACTTTCATCGATTACTACATTAAATCAAGGAGATCGAAATACAATCGAGGTGCCGTTTTATTAGGTAACCTATAGTGGGTAATGTTTATTCACAATTACTTTTTAATTCAAATTGTATTCGTTATGTTTCATTTGTGTAGAACTGATTATGAGGATCTATGTTTCGAGGTAAAAATCTGCAGTATCAATTAAATACAATCCAATTCAATTTATCATAGTTGTATACCTTTAATCATTCTCTTTCATAAATGCAGATAGAATTTTACGGCACTAAGAATTATTATTGCTACAGTAACCGTGGTTGAACGATAGTGGATCAAATTGAAATGTTAAGTTTAATCATTCCGTAAATTTAAGACCTTGCAGTAATTAACGCACTTAATAAGAAATTTGAACTATGATCTTGCATTGTCCCATTCTCTCCCAACAGAGTTCGACCAAGTAAAGAAATGGTAATGAATCAACTTTTTATGACTTTATATACCTCGTTGGGGAGAGAATGACATTGCCCGAACTAACTTCATCTCTGTCCCTATTAATTAACCTGACTTGTAACATAAGGATTAACTTTGTGAGTGATTGCTTTGCAAAATGGTGACTAGTTAACCTGCAGCTAGGAACACGATTGATGTAATAGTTCGCTATCATTTTACAACTCTTTATATACAATAAAAGAAAAACATTTACCATTCTTCAAAAATGTCCAAAGCTTCATTAACTTATTTGAGTCAAAATAAACAACGATCGCATCTCACTTTGACTCTTACAAAATATTGGAATTGTGGTTTCTGTCACATGTTTTTTGATGAGGAAGCAGATATCATAGGAATGACTATTGTATCAAAAGACTATGCATATTATATGTGCAATATGCAAAAATGCAAGAAAATTCGTTCACAATTATACATGTGATCAGAATATCATTATGTAATATACAAAATGAAATTGTCAAAGAATAGCATAAAAATAAAAGAACGTGCTGAAAGATGTTATTTATAGAGAAGTGCTAACGTTTGATGAAAAATAGCTTTAAATGACTTTTTTAAACCATATCATTTAGTTCATAATTTATTAATAAAAACTTATATTTACAAGACAATATTCTGTGGCTTGGATAATTGACATTGCGTGTATTATAAAACAAAGAAAATATTTCTTGTTGACAAGGGAAATGATAAACTAAGTTTAAGCTATTCTCTGGTGAGTAATTTGATGCTGTGAAAGCTGCAGCGTTACTTGCAGAAAGTCCACCATGAAAGAAAAATATTTCAATCTATCAATCAACTTTAGTGAATGAATGAATGAATGAATGAATGAATGAATGAAGGACTTAAGAGAACTTATAATTGAAAAATAAGCAATCTGCTTCCTGCTTGATAAATGTGCTATTATGACCATAACAAATTGATTCTTCGTCAGCATTGTTATTTATTCATCATCACATTGTGATATGAAAAAACCAGCTTTAAAGCTTGAGTTGTTTAATAAATTAAACATTTTGATCAATAAAGTGAGTTGTTTCCAACATTTTCCGTCTTGATAAAATAACATATACATAAATGCATTACACATTCGATATTAACAGAGGTTGATATGGTCAGCACAAACCAAGGAGATTATAGCATTTCTAAACAGTAAACTGTGATATCAAAATATATTTAAAAATTCAAGCTACTACATTTCATTCATTGATTTCTTAGTCACAAATTAATATTGATTGAGAGTGTATGAGTGTACACTTGTTCCACCATGCTATGAATCATCAGCTGCTCACTCATCGTAGTTTATTACTCTGATGTATCATGTGATTTATTGACAACTCATATTGATAAATCTATACCAGTCACAAATTCTTCTTTCGTGGTAATTAAACATAAGTAATTTTTTGTTGTGCATGAATTGTTTCCTTAAATGTTAGCATTGATTTTTTTTATACATTCAGTATGTTTGTGTTCTTGAATAACATAGATGTTTAACTTAAAACTGTAAAGTGTATGCCAGTACCAATTTACTGTTGGGCAGATCATGAAAACATAATGTATCATAATTTTACAATTATGGATTTACTTAAAACGCCTAAAAATTAAAATATGTCTGATGACTGTGGCTAGTTGTGACAGTAGTATTCGGATTATATATAAATATACCATTGTTGAAATATGTCAAATATTACCATGGTCGTTATTTTCAAATGACACACAACGGATGATACTTCTTGATACTTCTTCCGGGTTGTTTTTTAAATATCTGTCTAGGAAACTTTTGCATTTTGTTATTTTTACGGTAAATCAATAAAAATAGAACACAAAGAAAAGATATTGATACATTCTAGTTATAATCAAAACATGCAAAATTATCATGTTGAAGGAAAGGTTGAGAATAATTTGGTATCAGTCAATGATACATATCTTTAACAAGATTAAATGCTATTTATCTGATTTATTTGTGATTGAAGTAAGTCAGACAAACTATAAAAAAAATAAAATCGGCAAGTAATGTATGTACAATATAACTTTTTAACATGACAACACTTTGCAAAAGCTGATTTACATAAATGTTTATTCTTCGTATTCTGAGTTTTTCTACATTTAGCAATTGTAATAATATAAAATTGAAAATAGGTACATAAATGTCATCTGTTAAAAAGGTATTATATTAATCTTGAAGATATAGAAATTTTAAAATTAACCCATATCTACAAGTGATAACAGCACTGAGAAAGTGAAACATTGTCCTTACCAGATTATAGAACACTTTTTATGGCTGACAATTTCTTTATTTTGAGTTTGGGACGTTTCAACGCAGATTCTTTTATCATCATCATGCATTAGTTAAGATACATAGACCCAGTATTTTTAAACCTGAATGATAAAACAAAAATTAACTTAACATAAACATCCTCTTAGTCTACTCAAACTTTAAACATCATAACTGATGAAAATTATAAATCAATCTTTCCATGTCAAATTAACTAATCCATGAAGAAAGAAATTGTCTCAAAGTCTCACTTTTTCATCAGACCAATAGCAACGGAAGGATAAGTTACATCAACAACTTCAGCAATTAACAAACTCTTACTAAACTTACTTAACTAAAACTTACAAACTGATGATATCATTAAAAATATTATATCATATCTGAAATATTAATAATCAATCTTTCCATGTCAAATTAACTTATCCATGAAGAAATAATGAATCATGCAAGACAGTGATTTCTGGCATAGAAAGAGTACCTTTACCGTTCATATTTGCAAACACTTCATTGATTGAAATATTCGATGATTTAGCCAGTTTATGATCCGCTTAATCGTTGTCTAGCTCATTCGGGGTATTTGCTTGCATAGAAACATTCACATTATTGACCACATTAGGTTTCTCTGAAAGTGCAGAGTAATTTTACTCGTTTGAAGACGGACACATTCCTTAAAAGTTGAAAACTGATAACTAATGCTGGATAATTCAAATCAAAACCAAGGATGGATGGATGAAGGGGTAAATTCTTGTATTGGGTTATCAATTTATAATAATTAACCTACAAAAGGAGCATTATGCTAAATCATAAATGATATCTAAAACATTTGCAAAGAATCAGAAGGATTGATAAAAATTAAGTGAAAAGAAATAATTCGATAAAATATTTTTTAGGGCTCTTCGTTTATTTTCGTCATCATACTGCCAGAATGCATAGAACATGAGACCTTTTCGCCTAGGAACAGATGCTATTGCTATATTCATATTTCATTAGGAGTAATTGGGTCTATTTTTAAGTAGATCATTCGAAAAATGCAGCTGATAATGATAAGTAGTCTTTGATGTTTGCAAGAATTGGTGCTAATCAATAAGATTGATATTCTGTTCGAATACATCATGCAATACTCATGAGCTCATCACGCTCATCACACAAAGATGATTTTGCCTTCTTGCTTACCTATTCGTAATAGAGCTTTTAGAATATTTTGAAATTCCCTTGTTATGAGACGGAACAATTTGATATGAGCAAGACTGTGAGGTGCTGTGGGAAGCTTTTAAATAATGTAACACAAATATGCAATTTACTACATAGAGTTAATCCTTTAGATTAAAAAACCTTTCAGGTCACAAAACAGTTGAGCATCTACAACTTAGGGCCCTGTCACACTTAAGCGTATAGCAAGTGCGTTTGAGTTGCATGTGGATTTTTTTTCATACGCAAAAAGTACGCTAAAAAATTTACCGTAATTTGCCTTACTTGTACCGCACATGGAGCGATTGATTTACGAACTTTGTGTTTTCTTTGCGTTCCGGATGCGTTGGAGATGCATATGATTTGAGTATTTCCACTTTATTGTTGCAGATGCTTGCATATGCAGAGCGCATACATACCATACTCTAGACGTACACAACATATGTCAACGCATGCCTTGCGCAAACAAAGCGAATAATTCCGAGCCCTTTGCATCTTCACATAATTTTCAACCCTTTCTGTCTTTGTAGTAAGTTTTCGTAGGTAATATATATATATACAAAAAGATCTCGCAAAAACGAAAAGCTTGTTACCAATTGCAAGACAATCTATCTAGACAAAAGTGTACTGAATAAAGTTAAGTTTACTGAATTCATTTCTCTATAACATGTGATTAAAAAGAGTTCCCGTTTAAATGGCAGTCCGCAGTTTTCGCCTGTTACTTGATCATTTCTGTACGAATACATACCGCTCAATTGAGGTATTGACACTTTAAGAACTTATATATCAGAAAAGATACATTTTTATCCCGAATAAATCTTAATTCGGATCTTTTCTGTTACATGCACCCACCCTCTCCGAATAGTTTAAAATGTCATTCTTAAAAAATAGCATCGGTTTCATCCTGTCACTTTTGGTCCGGACCTGCCTTATTCAAGGACAACGTACATTTGTAAAACACTAATTTAAATGTTTCCATTACCTAGACACTTGGCAAGTAGACTATCCTGGATAACTCCTATATAAACAATTGAATAGGGCAACGGTTTAGTCTTATGGTGTACTTGATAGTCTGAATTTGCAGATCGAGAAGTTTACAATGAAAACATTTTAAAAAATAGCTTCTTTATGATTTTGTTTACATGGAAATGCAATGCTACTTACTATTTATTCATCTCTTCTTATCTTTGATTTACTAGAATTAGTAGTACACATATTTCATTCATTATATGTCTATATTTAACGTTTTGTTACTTTTAATAAATGATTGATGGCAATTCTAAAAAAATAGTTATTTAATTTTAATGTGTATTGAACAGTATTTCAATTTGATTGTTATCATAGTTAGATAGTTTCGACTCTTGATTCTTTTAAACTACAATATTATAGTGCTATATGAAAGAAGAAGACGAAATGTAAACTATCAAATAGTATACGGAGGTGCTATGCTCACCAACCCTTTCGTTATGCTATCTATATCAAATTCACAATGTACCCTATGTACGCTATGAGTACGTTGTTATACGCTACTCATAAGGAAAAACTGGACAATGCATTTTCCATTGTTATTATTCGGTTTACGATCGTTCTTCATACTGCTACATTTGCTTGAAGAGCGTTTTGTGTACGTCTTCTATGCGTTATCAATGCGTTGGTTCGGGACATCAACTCACACTGCGTATGAAGTGCATACTCATCACGATTACCTAACGTACATGTACCGCCCTCGACCGATGTAAAACCGATCCGTTGCGTGTTAACCATACACAGCATAGTTTTGAGCATGCCCAAAACTATCAAGCGTATGAAAATGGTCCAAGCGCATGTCGACGTACAAGAAACGACCTTGACACAACTAAGCTGCGTATGAGTTGCGTGTCCTGCATACGGTTGCGTTTTCCTGCATATGAGAAAAATTACTATACGCAACTCGTACGCAGTGAGTATACGCTGAAGTGTGACAGGGGCTTTAGGCAATGGCACGTCCATCTGTTATTATCTGGGAAGGAACCCCACTTGAGCATCTACAACTTAAAAGGTACCCTTTAGATCATCCTCTCTATGGTTAAAACGGATACGCTGATGTTCAACTTTCATAACATGGGACATAACCCATCTTGAAGCTGTGACCTATGACCTATGAACTATCTAATCATAGTTAACCAATGACAGCACCTGAAAGGCGAGTCGGCAAAAACTATATTGCGTTGCTAAGATCGCCTTTGGCTTTGTACAGTTAATTGAATTTAATGATTTCTTTTTAAAAAAATGACCGTCTATGACACAAGACAACACAAATGCAGATAGCAACAACTTATCAACTCCAACAACTATTTCGTCAAGGAAAACAATGATTAAAGAACATAATCGGTTCATATAAATATTTCACGATTTGTGACAAGGGTGTGGTGACCCTTGACATAAAGGTTTGGTGATGAATGTGAGAACTTTTAAAATTTGAATCCAGATGATTAAGATTGTTCCATATAACGTTCCTTAACATACATGTGTTGTTAAGAAGGATGGATACTTTTTTAAATGAGAATCCGTGACATTCAGACTGTGATATTGAAAAGTTTGAGTTTAATAAACAAATAATGACTGTATTATAACCAAGTACAAGTATTTGTTTATTGATAAAATTCATATTACTAATTGACCATAAAAACTAATAAAAAGATCAATAAAAGGGTAATGTTCACAATAAAGAGTTATCTCCCCTGCAAAAGATCTCCCCTGCAGATAAAATAAAGATAAAATTAAAAGATGAAAATAAATGCACATTTTATGACAAAGAGAAAGAGACAATAACTCGATTGTCCCATTATGAGAAATAAATGGAACAAGTTAAGCAATGGATAGAGACATATATACTGAAGCGAACTTGAAGTTATCAAAACGAAACATTTGTCTTTGTACAGAAACAGAATATTGAACATGATAATCACAACTGTGAAATAAACTATTTTCAAAAGAAAACAAAATTGTTTGAAAATGAAACTACACATACATTCAGAATGAACTAAGGAAAACATATAACATTGGCAAATATAACGCTTATTCGACTTCCATCTACTCCAAATATATGAAATTCTGATCAACCTGTCATTTACTATTCAAAGACTATTCAGTTTCTTCTGTATATGGCTTTGTTTCCACTGTAGTGAGAACTCAATATAAAGTAAAATTATTTATATGTATGCAAATTCGGCTATATGAAAATGCTGCTATGTACAATTGTCATCTTCTATATAACTTGAACAAAAATGTGCATGTACCAAAATAAGAAATATAATAATATATTTTAAAATATTGTTTTCTTTCTTTTGAATCTTATTAAAGTGTGTTTTGACTATGCAATAAATAATTTTCACCAACATTTTAATACGAGAATTCATTATTGTTATGAACAATAAATATTTAAGAAATAGCTAATTTGTATGGATTTAGTTAATATTACTTTCAAGCTCCTATTTTTGCATTAGTTTATTTCTATACTGCAATGTCTTATCAGAAAAACATGAAATTAACAATTGTATTCCAAACTTCAGAGTTTTTAAAAGTGTTTTATTTCCATCAGTTGGTGCACTAACAGGGGGACTGTTTTTGAACAAATACTGTAGTGACATGGTTTTTTTATGACATAATTTTATTCAAGACATTTTTCAAAAAATTTCTTAATACCTCGATAGTTTGTATCCGACCTCCTTAACCAAAAGCTTAAGTTAAAACAAATATCAAAACAACAGAAATCATATCGGCCGCAAAACTCATATGGTTCAAAGAAAAGTATTCTTTGATAAGAAAAGATCCAATTGGTAAAAACCTAGGTTTCTATAAAACAAATTGCCTGGTATCAATACAAATATTGTAAAAAGAAATAGGGACATGGCAGTTCCTGTTGATATCCAAATGTAAGTATCCCTTATGTGGTAGTTATTGATACCACCCTTAAACAATGAAATAAATGTGACACTTGAATCTTGCTTACCTTACTGTCTTTTCAGGCCCCACTACACCCGTGTTTCGCTGATCAATATTCTTTTCAACAACTGTCTGATTTTATATGGATAATCTATTTACTATTATGTTGTTTTTATATTCATATACTTTCGGGTTAAAATATGATTCATTGGGACTGTATGTGAATCATTTAGAAACTCTTACAGTTTTCATGATATCATAATTATTAAATAATATGTGCTTTTTATATTAAGCTAATTGTATTTTATTAAGTGAATCCAATTGTTCTCATAAATAGTACTCTGCATCATAAGGGAAAATAATCAATGAATCCTATTTAGGGTTTTTCAAAATCACAATACCTCTACTCACAACACGATACATAAAATATTACCAAGATTGTCTGATGACTCATTAATAAAGAATCTTTACTCCAACTATGTCACCATATCAGTAGGATTGAATGAATTATGATATCATTAGCTCTAATAACCACTTTGATGTGAAATACTGTGTTTGTATTCTCAGTCAAGTACTTTACATAAACCCTTCAACTCGAGAAAATAGTATTTCATTTAATGAATCATGCCACTAAGTTATCACATGTACAACAAGAGCATCTCACCTGAACAGGGTATGCATGTTTACAAACACTTCATTGATTGCGTTGTTCGAATATTAAGCCTGTTTTATTATCTGCTTAAATGTTGCTGAGCTCATTCAGGTTGTTTGCATGCATAGAAACAATCTCATTATTTGCAATATGAGGTTCTCTAAAGGTGAGAGCTTATTATTCTATTCGGCAGAGGACATGAAAATTGAAAGAGGATATTAAGTGCGGTTAGGGCTTTATTAATTGTGTTTAATTTCCTGATAACAAATGGTTTGGCATTATCTCATATCAAGGTAAAGATTTCTCTATGGTAACCTAATTGTCCTAGATTAACATTCCCGATGTCCACAGCAAGTCAACAGTTTATTAAAGATTACTTTAAAATCATGATGTATAAAAATATATTTAAGAACAAAACCATTAGAGCCCATTATGTAAGTCCCCCTTCAGCTTCATATGCTTTGTACAAACTTATTTCTATTCTGTAAAAAATGCATCTACATTATTGTGCTGAATGTCTTTCAGGGATGAGTGATCGATAAAGTGATATTGGTTTATTTAACACGGTTGATAAAAGAGCAGACATATGAAGTTGGTTATAAATAATATCATCATCTGCCAATTTATAAATATCATATATTTCAAAAGGGCAAAGATGCTTTAAAATCAGAGAAACTCTGGGTGACCTTTGTTTGCAACTCCTACAGATCTACAATCACCATTTAGGTGATATCAGCTTAAAATATTACCGCTTTCAGAGTAAAAATTGTTGTGTGCACCAAAGCTATATCATATTTCGAGGTATGTCATTTCAAAACAACATGATAATTATTATTACTAGAGCAGATGATAAAACAAGGTTCTAAACAATTATTTGAAATTGAACTTAAAATTCATGTTCATTTCTTTATCCAGTATTTTTCTGTCATGTATGATCATAAAGCTATCGCTTCTGTTATTTATCTTTTAATTGATTAATTACATTGTGCGTATTTTCAGAGATTCAAAAAATAATAAATCTAATAATAATGAATTTATATAGCGCCTGTTTCCAAAATATTTTTGCTCAACGGCGCTGAGAAGAGGAAAGATAGAGTCTGTGGGAGATATTATTGGTTGAGTTTAAAAAAATGAGTTTTAAGGGCCTTCTTGAAAGAGTCTCTTTCTGCTATTTCTTTGATGTAAAGTAAAGAAGCAATTCTCTTATTGATGGGGGTTTATTTGTACACAGTGACGACCATAGCAGAGTAACCGAAGTAAAGAATATCCCGGATGTAGATTTCAGTGTCAGTGAGGATTCTCAGAGTGTTTGTTCCTTGTGTCTGGAAGGTGAGTTGCAGAAACCTACAACGTAGAAGACTATGTTTGCCATCAATCAACCTAAGTGCACCTATTGATAAATGTATGAGATTAATGTTGCTTTGCCTTGAGTAAATAAATAATATTGTGTAAATTCATTTGAAGATATTTCGTTTCAGCTTCGTATGAATAAATGGTATTTCTTTTACACTAATAAGTTGAATGGAATGTATAGAGTTTGAATAGGATTTATAGAGTCTTAACTACTGTTTCATGTACTAACAAATAGGCTTGTCTGGGATGTTGATTATAAATACTCCTTCCAAATCCGAGGTATTTCCATTTTCCAGAATACAAGATTGAATCAGTAGGAGTGGCATGGCTTGGTATTAAAGTATATTTTATTTATTGAAGAGATGCTCGTCTTTTTATCTCGTAAAGCTTGTTGAGTACAGCTTAACTAACGTCAAAACTGCTATTTCATAGGCGTCTAACTAAAATTTCTCAAATACTTTGGAATGTGCCATGCCACTTAGCAAAATGTACTTACTTTCTTGATATTGGTCAAAATATTTTTGAATGTTTTATTGCAGAAAATTAAATCATAGACTTCCACATCTGAACTGGAAATCTTCCAAGATAAGAAATGCCAGATTTGTTTGTAGCAAGAAACATGTATAATAACAATGACATGTAATTCTGTTATTGCAGATAATTATCTCTTGGAACATATTTCAATGGTTCATCAGATACCGAATGCATTGTGAATAAATCACTCATGGCAGCTAGATTTCAATAATTGATAGAATATTGGTTTCATGCACGTTAGATATATCTATCCCCGGATCCATGTTAAATCGATAGAAGCAAAATGCCTGATCTCTGTGTGCTGTTGTGGTTAGATTAAAACGTTTATTGAAAATATCGATCGATATCATCTGAGTTTATGATTCGTAGTTTATTTAAATGTTCTTATAATAAGTCCTGATATTTAATTTTTCCTTAATTTCATTTCATGGATTGGAATTTATCGAAATCTTTTCAAAAAAAGATTATAACGATATCTGTGGTGGCTCATTTGACACCTTTCAGTGTAGTTCAGCAATAGAGGGCGCAGCTCACATGATGGGTGAATAACCCATTGCTGGATAGTCTGGGAGTTTGAAGGGTTGATTTCCTGTCCCACACTGAGACATGAGTTGAGAAACGTGTGTCACCCTGGGTAAGTGATTTACTTTCGAAGCATGCCTCTGCCACCCAACAGTGATTGGGTACCTGGTTATATGATACGATGGTAGTTTGAATTTGAACCTGAAGGTGGCGACCGGTTGTTTTGTCCTCACGGTGTTTTGTACTGGTTGACCAGGGTTAATATGTCAGTAAGTGTTTTGAGCATGCAATGTGCATGGGTATATAGTATGCCCTTTATAAACTGACTTAAACAATTTCAAATGTCTATGAAAGACTAAAATCATGCACTCATAAAAGACGTCAATTATCATGAGGCACTTTATTCATGAAAAGGTAAACAACCACACACAGAACCGAAAGGCATACATGTAAGTCTGTCTTTCATTTATAAAGGATATAAAAGAAAAGAATCCAATCGAGTAGTTCTCCAGTACAATGAGTGGGCAAGAACAAGTTTTAGTTCCTGCAAATACTTTTAAACAATAAAGTGTTATCAAAACCAAATGCAGCAATGACGAAATTGAGTAGACCGTGCAAAACATATGGTTTTACAACATACTAATTTTAAAATGAAATGCCTGACAACAATGAAAAGTTAAAACAACTGCTCATGCCATATGCTATTATTTACTCTCTTTTTTCTATTTATTTGCTCTTTTGACGTTGTAACGTTGTGCTCCCTCAGGCTGCAATGATAAATAAAGGCATCGTCTTAGCTTAATAATGATATTTTAATAATAGATAGTAACTTTGGTTAAACAGTTGTAAAATATTTATTGTTTAGCAGAAAGTAAATTTCTTTCAATAGCAACCAACATGGTTAAAAATTTTCGCAAATTTGGCTTTGAAACTTATAACTTATACTTAGTACTTATGAAACATGTGTGCAAGAAAGGAGGTGGTAAATATAATTACAAATCAATCTCTCAACATTGCAGTGAAGTGGTAGAGTTATCGTTACTTTAAACAGGTTTCTATTAATAACAATTGATTTTATATTTAATCTTTACTGACAATTTATGCATGTGTATGGGTTATTGAAATCATGTATGTTCAAACCTATTTTCTAGGGTCAGACTATCGTACCTGCACGCTTTCATATAACAAGACAATCACTTAAAATCTGCAAAAGCAATGTAGTGGAAAGCCATCCTCTACACACAATACAGCTGCTTAACAAAGTTTGGATCATTTCTTTTAGACTTGGTATAAAAAATATCAGGTAATATGGTTCGACTCATTCAATTTTCATTATACAAAAGATTGAGATTTGTTGAGTAGATGAAGAAAAAGATGTTCTTATAAGATGCTTAAAGAGAGAATTCATAGTACTTCAGGGCAACATTTTGCACTGATTTATTCCACGCTAAGGTAAGATAAATAAATCTAGAAAAAAGTAAATTGTCATTTTTTTAAATGGAAGTATGGAATATCATAATGTTATTAAATATTTCCTAGTTTGACAAAACTTTTGCGGAAAATGCGTCCAATTAATAAAATATAACAGAATGAAGAAAACTATGTCCCTCTTTCGGAATATATTTTTTTCTGGCATGCCACATAATCTGTTCCTTATGAGAAACTGATCCATTAACACATTAATTCAAAAGTAACTTTAACTTATTTTGTTTAAAAAATGTTGAGGAATCATAATTTTCAAAAACGCTGATTTAAAAGGCAATTCTTACAGATTTAAAACAAACTCAACGGCTGCAGAGTGGACATGTAGAAGCTAAGAAAGATACAACAATCCCACAAATCGACATACTAATGTCTGTAAAGGTCAAATCAAAGGACATTCCATGAAACATTATTAACACTACTTATGCTATCACCATAAACGATTATTTACAGAAACAATAGATAGGTATTTTGGATATTCTTTGACTTAAAATGGCTACGTCCTCAAAAGCAAACCCATTGATAATATTTAAAAATGACTGTACACTTTGGTTTTGGTCTGTTAAGTATGGCATAATCCAATCCAGTTGTTTTAGTAGAAGAGTGACGCCGTTAATGGCTTAAATATTGCCAAAGCAGCGGGAAACAATACTTCATTCACTCGGTCTCTTTAGTATTAGTTAATTATTATCAAAAGTTATGGCGAAACCGCATTATCGGTGGTTGGGCCTTTTCTAAGGGAAGTAACTCTGTTTTCCCACTTTCATGCGGAGCTACGGCCGTTGCGCAATGGATACCAATGGCGTGTTTTTATCCTATCTCCGTTACATTTTCCTTGATTTCTGGGTAAAATGGCACTTACAGTCAACAATAAAGGTGATTTAGGGTGAGTAGTTTTCCTAAGATTATGAGTATGTTTTGGGATAGTTCGTGTGACATTTCCTAACTGCAGAGTGATTGTTTCAAATGTGGGCCCACTGATTTTCATTCCCCTTATGCTCAGTCGACAGTGGGACCACAATTACAGAAATCGAATTTTTCGGTATTTTCACACATTTTTCAATAATGTAATACTTGTGGTGTATTGACATTCTATAATATTTTCCATCAATTAATTTTGATGGAAAAGGTTCACCGATATGAAATATTAACATGACAAATTCAAATAGTTTTGGTGGAAAAGGTTCAACATTCTAGAATTATTAATGATTAGAAATACTGACGATGCAAATTTAAATAGTTTTGATCGAAAAGGTTCATATCATTGTATGATATTTTCCATCAAGTAATTTGGATGGAAAAGGTTCAACATTCTAAAATATTTATGATTAAATACTGACGAGGCAAATTCAAATAGTTTTGATGGAAAGGGTTCAACATTTTAAAATATTTATGATTAAATACTGACGATGCAAATTTAAATAGTTTTGATGGAAAAGGTTCATATCATTCTATGATGTTTTCCATCAAGTAATTTTGGTGGAAAAGGTTTAACATTCTAAAATATTTACGATTAAATACTGACGAGGCAAATTCAAATAGTTTGGATGGAAAAATAAGGTCCATGTTATTCTATGATATTTTCCATCAAGCAATTTTAATGGAAAAGTTTCAACAACATTATTAGAACATTTAAGAGAAATTGATCATCAAATAAAGTCTTTTGGTAAATGTGGGCCCAATCGTTTCGACCTCTATTAGGAGCTGCCGAAGTGGGCCCACATCAACGTTCTACAATATTAATGATAAATTAATTTTGACGAGGCAAATTCAATTAGTTTTGAAGGAAAAGGTTCAACATTTTATGACATTTCCCTTCAAGATCGATAATCTAAAATGTGGGCCCACTTCCCTATAAGAGACCAAACGAGTGGGCCCACATTTACCAAAAGACATTATTTGGTGAATCAATATCTCCGAAATTGTCGATAAACACGTAGAGTCAATGTCACGACCCTTGACCTAGGTCCTGACCTCTATGTGACCAATGACAGCGCATCACTCATTAATATGCATGAGCTGTGTCCCTCTTTTCGCGGAGAATTTGAATGTCGTTTCTGATGGGAAAAAAACGAGAATAATATTTATTGGTATGTTTATTTCGTATGAGAACATAATAGTACTGTTTCTAGAATGTTTCCCCTCCAAATAAGTTACTTTTTCTACAGTTACACGCTTGACAATATGCGAAATCGTCGGTACCGCGAAGATAACAAATGTGGGCCCACGTCATCTCGGCTCTATATAGGAAGCAGTTCAAGTGGGCCCACATTTACGATAACCCAGAAGATGAGGGAACTTTGCTGATAAAGTCACTATTACTAAATAAGAAAACATGATAAACGTAGTTAGTACTAGCATGTCTTAATTTAATTGTAATCATTTATTTATTTGTGAATACGGAACTAAGTTGCATAGCTTTCATAGGTTCAATCAGAGTTACTTCCCTTAGAAAGTGCCCAACCACCGATAATGAGGTTTCGCCAAAGTTACAAACACGACTATAATATTTTAAAAACATTTTACGACAAATCTGGTTACTGTGCCATATCTAAAAACAGTTTTACGTTTTGTGTACAAACTGATATGTATTTAGGAAACATGTATGCAGGAAAAGAGGTGGTAAATGTAATCATTCTGTCAATATCTCAGCATGGCAGTTAAGTGGTCCAGCTAATTGTTTCTTTTTACATGGTCGATTTTGTAACAAAGGTCTCTTTACATATTATTATGATGAAGAAGGAACAGACATTGGGTTTTAAATGTCAACGATTTTTAGCGTAACAAGTCGTGTCACTTTAATGCATTAATGCATTTCGTGTGTACTTGCATCAAACATGTTTAACAACTGTCCAGTTACTGTGCAGATTGTAACTAATCTTAACAGAGTTACTTTATTTATTAGAGAAAGAAGTATTTAACGATTATCAATTGTAAAAGTTTCAATTATATTCATTATCATAATCAAAATGCTCACAAAGTGAAGCAATTGTCAGAAACGGTAAGACAGACCAACTGTTTTCATTCATTAAGAGGCCATGTGTCCATCATACTTTGATGCTTATAATAGAACTATACTTCATGAAATTGATAAGTCATTGAACATAGTTTAAGGATAAATGAAAAGTGTATATAGTCATATCCATAGGGCTTTGAATGGTTTCAATTGAGAAATTTGTGAATTGATCTTTAGGTTATCGGTAAGATCAATCCTGCATACGTTAAACAGCATTGGCGTGCAATCTGCGACAATATTCCAAAATCATCGTTTTTTGCTACTGAATCATTGTGATGTGAATATGAAACAGCGAGAAAACTTGTCATTTCTTTTTTTTTTAAATGAATTGTGGTGCAAATTTTCGGTCAGGGAAACTGCCAGAGACAAGGGATTTGATCTAATAAGAACAGTGGCTCGATCAACATTAAATGATTTGATCTTCCTCTGTTGGTAGAGAATGTATCATTAACTGTTCAAATATAATATCCATATGGTTGTGTTTGCCTTAAGCATAATGTTGGGTATTAAGATTTTTAAGAATCAGAATTTTCACTCATGGATTGCACTCGTGTATTTTACATTTTTATACAAATAATGAGCTAATGATGAGCATTTTCCTTTGCATATTCAACGAGCTTGAATACTTCACAACTAATTATATAAATATGCACTCAGAATTCTCATCTTTAGAACTTAGTTTTTTAAAGTTTAAATTGTTATGTTAACCTCTCACAATAATTCATATCTGCTCTTTCTAATTATCCTTTCGATAACTGATCAATAATAAGTAGCGATTCATTCTTCTCTATGCATCTGATTTCTGTAATGGGATAAATATGCATTAGTGTTCTACGTTTACATTTAGATATCTCTCTTGTTGAGAAAATACCTTAGCAGAACGTAGGGTGTCAATTGGGGTAATTAATCTGTCGATATTCCAGCATGTAAGTTGCAAGGTCCAATGGTTCCTATCAATATGGTCGGTTTTGTCAAGAGGGATTAGAATGTATCAAAACTCGGTTTTTAATCCTTTAGTTTGTGTGTGTTTATATGTTTAACATCAACAAAATGGTCATAGGTATTGAGTTTGATCTTCTTAATATTTAAAGTTTAAGACACTGATTAAAAATAACCTTTAAGTTGTTATATTATTATCATTACATTCTTTCAAATTAGATTCGTTATATATAACAGTTTTCATTTACTAAAAATTAAACATGTATAGCAAACTGACGCACATTCTGTTTACCAATTCATTCAAAGTACAATATTTACCACAAACAGTATAAAAACAAGACGAAGCTTTAAATAAGTTTAAACGTATATGGATATTATTACTAAATACTTAATCATAAATTAACAATGACTAACTACAAGTTTATCATCTTAAGTAATAAAAATAAGAAATACCAATTTGCATATCTTGATATGTTAGAACATTGTGATCAATGTGATTTTTACACTCACTTCATTCGAGTATTTTTATCTATGAGAACAGTGAAATGAACCAGTCTTTTTCACTTGGAAAAATGGAAGATCAATTGTTTTGCCCAGAGCATATTTGATTATCATATATATATATATATATATATATATTTATTATTATTAAGAAATGTCTTATTTGAAACTCACCATGCACTGCATTACTTAAGATTTCAAGGCATTAGATTTCAGGGCATGAAGTGACTGATCATCAACTGTCAGCACCAATTTGAATCTTGAGTTATTTATCTCGTCATTGGTTATTCATCGAGATATAAATCATCTGGAAACAGTGATAGTGATCCTTGCATTTCAAAAACCTTACACCAATCTAATACCAAAATAGTTTACTGTGTCCTACCTTTTAATATCCTCAATACCAATGTCCTGTTGATGAAATATTGTGTAAAAACCTGGTTTTGTGAGTTGAACATTTCCTTTATCATGTTCAAATTGAGTTTCTTCCTCACTTCTTATAACGGGATAGAACTGAATAGATATTCCTGATAATATAATTGATAAATTTATTCTTTTTGGGATGGCAATATCCACGTGTTCAGTTGAATAGCTGAACAAATTTAAGCATGTTAAACCTCAAATCAATCATTCCCATACCCCTTATAAAATTCCCTGTAATGCAGATAGACACATTAAGAATTCTTGTTTTGGACTGTATAACACATCTCGATTTAAAACGATAATGCAGAGAATAATATATGGATGACAACTTTTTTGTTCATTGTACGCAACATTGAACGCCACAAGAATTTGTGACGCAAAGTTGCATACAACGAACAAGTTGTCATTTGTTTGTTTATCACCTTAGGGCATGGCAAGATGTTAATATCCTTCAAACTATCTCAGTAAAGAGTCAAACTATTCACATTATTAGGGTAGTTTCTGCTTCAAACGGTTAGCTATTAGAGTAAGGTAGTTTTAATTGTTTTGAGAAATCACCAATCACCCACTTTCATCGATTACTACATCAAATCAAGGAGATCGAAATACAATCGAGCTGCCGTTTTATTAGGTAACCTTTTGTGGGTAATGTTTATCCAGTAACCGTGGTGGAACGATAGTGGATCAAATTGAATGTTAAGTTTAATCATTCCGTAAATTTAAGATCTTGCAGTAATTAACGCACGTAATAAGAAATTTGAACTATGATCTTGCATTGTCCCATTCTCTCCCAACAGAGTTCGACCAAGTAAAGAAATGGTAATGAATCAACTTTTTATGACTTGATATACCTCGTTGGGGAGAGAATGACATTGCCCGAACTAACTTCATCTCTGTCCCTATTAATTAACCTGACTTGTAACATAAGGATTAACTTTGTGAGTGATTGCTTTGCAAAATGGTGACTAGTTAACCTGCAGCTGGGAACACGATTGATGTAATAGTTCGCTTTCATTTTACAACTCTTAATATACAATAAAAGAAAAACATTTACCATTCTTCAAAAATGTCCAAAACTTCAACTTATTTGAGTCAAAATAAACAACGATCGCATCTCATTTTGACTCTTACAAAATATTTGAATTGTGGTTGCTGTCACATAGACGACAGTTCAAAGGAGGAAGCAGATATCATAGGAATGACTATTGTATCAAAAGACTATGCATATTATATGTGCAATATGCACATATGCACGAAAATTCGTTCACAATTATACATGTGATCAGAAAATCATTATGTAATATACAAAATGAAATTGTCAAAGAATATCATAAAAATAAAAGAACGTCCTAAAAGATGTTATTTATAGAGAAGTGCTAACGTTTGATGAAAAATAGCTTTAAATGACCTTTTTAAACCATAACATTTAGTTCATAATTCATTAATAAAAACTTATATTTACAAGACAATATTCTGTGGCTTGGGCAAATTGATCAAAAGTAATATTAAAAACCTACTTTTAACGCTGTTGAATAGTTCATAAAACAAGCATACATCTAAACAGTATGTTAACTGACAATATATATATCAATTTATGTAAGTGATATTTGGAGACGAATCGAAAACACCATAATCTGTAAAACATACTCTGTCACTGTACATGAACTGGGATGTATGCAATGTAAGAAGAATACAAGGTAATCATAATGACAGCACAGAACGTTTTGATGTGTATGGCTTATCTACCAAACAATATATGAAATGGAAACACTGTATGTAAATTTAAATTACCTGATAGAAAAAAAACAATCTTGATTATGTATTTGGTACATGTATTAACGTGAAAACGTAACAGAGAATTGTATTCCGATGTATGATCTTTGTTGATAACAAATAGATTCTTTCCGATGGAAGAGCGGTGCTTTCAATATTTGATTTCATGTCACTTAATCATTTTACAACTGATATTTCATTCAAGAGCTTTGTCCAAAAACTGTCTGATACTTTGAAATTCGGAACTGTCAGTCTTGTATTACCATTCGTAATCAGCTATTATTTTCGATTGGGAATGCCAACAGCTTTCAATAGATAACGTGACATGAATAATTGACATTGCGTGTATTGGAAAACAAAGAAAATATTTCTTGTTGACAAGGGAAATGATAAACTAAGTTTAAGCTATTCTCTGGTGAGTAATTGGATGCCGTTGAACACAGTGGAGATCATCTTTGAGCCATTGATGAAATTATCCTGCTGATTATATTAAGCAAAATGACACAGTCAGTTCTAAACGTGTTTGTTCAATGTGTCTGCACGAAAGTTGGAGCGTTGCTTGCAGATATGATATCAAAATTGAAAGAATATTTAAGTCAAGGTACCACATTTCATTCATTGATTTCTGAGTCACAAATTACTATGGATTGAGAGTGGATGAGCGACACTGACTCTACCCCATGCTATGAATCATCAGCTGCTCACTCATCGTAGTTTATTAGTCTGATATATTGTAGGATATTTTGACGACCCATATTGATAAATCTATACCAATCAAAGATTCTTCTTTCATAGTTATGGAAGATAATTAATCTTATGATTGTGCTTGATTTGTTTCCTAAAATATTAATCTTCTATTTTGATACATCCAGTATGCTTGCGCACTCAAATTACATAGATTTTTCACCTTTAGAAACTTAAAATTGTGAAAGGTTTGTGACAGTGCCAATATACTATTGGACATATCATGAAAACATAATTTATCATCATTTACAGGGATGGGTTAACTTTCTACAGCCTTTTGAAATCAGTCAGACAAGCAAGAAAAATAAAATCGGCAGGTAATGCATGTACAGAACGATATAATGTTTATAAATAATAAAACCTTAACAACACTTTACAAAAGCTGATTTATATCAATATTTATTCTTAGTTTTTCTACATTTAGACCGATAGACATCCTCTTACTCTATTTAAACTTAAAACTTACATCATACCTAATTATCATCATGAATCAATAGTTCCATGCTGGTTAACTAATCCATGAAGAAAGAATTGTCTAAAGGTCTCACTTGGTCATCAGAATGATAAATGACATCAACTATTTAAGCAATACTCTTACTAATCTTACTTAACTAAAACTTTCTAACTGATGATATCATTAATAATATGATATCATATCTGAAATACTTATAATCAATCTTTCCATGTCAAATTAACTTATCGATGAAGAAAAAAATTGTCTAAATGTCTCACTTGGTCATCGGATAAATTACAACGGAATGATAAATGACACCAATAACTCTGCTGATAACTACTTTGATGTGAAACATGGTGTTTGTTTTCTCACAGTCAAGTAGCTTATATAAACCTCATAACTTGAGGAAAATTGTATTCCATGTAATGAATCATGCCAGACGGTGATTTCTGGCATAGAAAGAGTACCTTTACCGTTCATATTTGCAAACACTTCATTGATGAAATACTCGATGATTTAGCCAGTTTATGATCCGCTTAATCGTTGTCTAGCTCATTCGGGGTATTTGCTTGCATAGAAACATTTCTGTGAAGGTGCAAAGTAATTTTACTCTTTTGAAGACACATTCCTTAACTCTTTACTGCTTGCAACTATGTCATGCCAACACCCCCTTCCTGTTTGCTGAACAAGCACCTGGACAGCCCCTTACTGCTTGCAAAAATTGTGAAATTTGCCTAAAAATAAAACTCAATTAATTCAATTTTTTGGGGGACATAATTACTGGTAATAGACCCCTCTTTGATATAAGAAGTCAATTCAGGAAATTCAATCAATTTAAAAACACTTAATTAATGCTTAATTAAGATGTATATTTCTACGCAGGGGGAAAATTTACAATTTATGTGAATGAGATAATAAACCAGACAGGTTAAAGATATTAGGCCTTTATTTCAAAGCTACATGCATAAACATTGCAAGAAAAGTCACTTTTGGTATTTAGTATTGACAATAATGAAAACAGGTATCATTTATTTCATAAGTCATCAATGATTAAAGGGAGAAAATCTGCTCAAAACTCAGCACAAGTCAACTGTCACCTTCACTTCTAGAAAGTTTATAAGAATAAAATCCCTAGCATGCAGGTACATGTGGATGAGAAAAATTACAATTGATTACATCTACAATATGATATTCTTTAAGAGAATCATATGCTTACTTTTTTATCTTACAATATGATTGGTATTTATTATGATGAAGTATGAGGGGAAACAAATCTAAACTGACAATTATCAAATGTAATTGGTAATAATTACATAAAACACTGACATATTTCTTATATTTGAATTTAAATGAGATCATGAATGAGCATATTAAGTAAACATAAATTACTTTTTTCAACTATCTCCCTTGCATAGGCAGGTTAAGTCACTGTTCCATCACATGGTAGGCACTGTGATGGGCCAACGAACAAAAATGTTGGTTACAAGAAATGCACCCATACACTGTTTCCTTTCTCAGTCCTCTCTTGGCTCTGCACCACTTGCAGGTGGATTTCTTCCGCTGCAGGCGCACCCATCGATGCTCATGTAGAGTGGTATTGCATATAGGTAGGACGCCTGTCCGGGATCTACCTTTATGTTGAAATCCGGAGATGAGTTGTTGTGCAAGATTCATCCGGAAGTCAAGTTGGGAGAACCTCTTCTTTGCCCATTCTTGTCCGAGTAGTGCCGACTCCTTCACGGTGATAAAGGCATTTATCACGGTGATGTTGACCACAAAGTGGAAAATATATCGCCACCACTTCCTGGACGCTCGGCCAACTGGATATGCCGCCCGCAGCTGGTCACACTTGTCTACGCCGCGGAAGTGGTCCTGGTACAACGCTAGTGCGGCTGGTCTGGATACACGCGTTCGGGATCCATCCGCCTGTCTGCGCAGAGCTGGGACGTCCTCAGTCGGGTCCGATGTTGTGGAGAGGAGTGTGACCGGTCTCTTGTCCTGCCAGACATACGCAGAGAGATGACCACTCTGGTATGCTCTAGACTCCCCCTGCTGCAGTTTGGGGAGGGTCCTGAAACACAGAGTTAAACATGAGAATTAATATAAACTATAACAGCTTGCAATTTACCCTAAAAGGCTTAAACCATAGAACATTCATACATGGGTTTTTTTTAAAAATGTTTAGAATAATGATATGTTAACTATTAGGGGTAATTACTGTTGATCCCAAAGTAACTATTGCAATAGTGATAGTCTATTGTGACTTACAATTGCAATAGCGATAGCCTATTGGAACCTGCCATTGCGATACTATTGCTATAGTTAACTGATATTATTAAAATAAAGAACATGATTTCTTACAATTTCTTCTCTCAAGACACACAGTGATACACTATTGCTGAACTTTACTAATACAACGAGGGATGTTCTCTTAAGAGATGTAACTACTTCTTTGTTTTAAAGTTTTTTTTTACATCTTGAAACTCTTGATCAGTTAGTTTTCAACTCTAATAATACCTAGAGTTGTGTGTGAAGTCTCAAAGGTTCAAATTCTTTGATTTTTAATGATAAAACATGTAGTCTAATGAAACTAAGTACCTGAATTCTGATGGAAGGCCTTTCCTGTTGGATCTCACTGTGCCACAAGAGTATATGCCATCTTCCTTCAAGGATATCAGGAGTGGAATTGAAGTGAACCAGCTGTCAAAGAAAACCTGGTGATTTTTTCCAGCCAGCTCTGATGTCAACTCCTTGGTGATCTTGAATCCCAAACCCTGTGGTCCGCCATCACCCTCCACAAGTCTTCCCATGTACACCTGAAAATACAATGATACATTATTATTCTGTAAAGTGTTTTATTGTTTGAATGTCAGTTTGAAATTGGGCAGAAACTATTATGAGAATCTAAAAAATCATGGATTATTTACTATTGACATAATTTTCAATAGAAATTACACAATAAATATGTTATTCATTTGAATAAAATGTCAATATATAGACTATTACCCGAGCAAGTGTGTCATATGATTTTTACGAAACAAGTGTGAATTTTTGTATTATCCGAGCGAAAGCGAGGGTAATACACTAATTTGCACGATTTTCGTAAAAGTCATATGGTACACTTTCGAGTGTAATAATTTCTTTATTACCCATTTTATTCCATTTGAAAGTCATGAAAAAAGCAAGAAAACGGCCTGTTTCCTTTGCGACGGCGTGCTTCAGTGACTTCCATGAACAATTATTGTTTAAAATGACGTCACAGACAACGAAATACGGGAACTCGGCAGAAACAAACGTTGCTAAGCAAAAGTGATATGTGCACATGTGCTCATATTGAAAATATTAACTCGGTTATTTTAAACCATATGGGCAATAAAATCAATCTTATTACAAAATAACACAATTGATAATAAACACTATGTTTTACTCTAACCTTGAAATTGTGGCAAAATCCAGATCTACTGTCACATAGCATCCAAATCTTAAAACCTCTCTTGACAGGTTTTGAGGGTATGTATTGTACAGCAGTATGCCTCCCCTTGAAACCAACTATCCCTTCATCTAGGGATAGGTGTTTATTTGGGGCATAATTTTGCTTGATGTTGGCAAGTGTATCAGTTAGTAAAGGCCTAACTTTTACCAGGGGGTCAACGTCATTGACCTCATCATTGATGTGCAGGTATTGAAGTATTTTGGCAAATCTAGCACATGGCATCACATTAATAAATCCTTGATTCTGCAGAAAAGAGTTCTGGGACCAATATAGTTTATAACACGGCAATCGAACAATGCCCATCATGATACAGAGCCCAAGGAATTCTTCCAACTCCTGCACAGTTGTTTCATACCAACATCTGTCATTGAATGTGGCAGCAAACCTATTTGTCTCTGTGCATATTTTACTGATAGTGCCAGGGCTCACGTACAGGTGAAGAAAATCACGTTCATTGGCGGTTGCAACATTCAGTGAATGACAGGGCCCAGAAGCTGCCACAAACTCCTCCGTATATACTGGCACAAAGTCATTGGTCCAGGAAACATTGTTTACATTCACATCATCAACAGGATCATTTTCAAACAAAGTGTCAAGCATGTCAAATTCATCATCATCACTATCACTTTCGAATGCAAATTCAAAATCATCAGAATAATCACTATCGTCTTGATCACTTCCATCAGTTTGTGATGGATGCCACGAAAAATCACTAGATTCCTGCGACATCTTGCAGGATATCGTCTGTTTGTTTACACCTGTCAATCAAATTTGACAGCTTCGCTTGTGACAGTGCCCTGAATATGGATAGTCATTCCCGCCCTTTCTACTTTGTTGATAAATACGTTTTTCCGAAAGCAGATATACCTCTTTTGAAATAATATTCTAAACAATAACAATTATATGACTTATACTCACCTTAACAGGCCCGATGGCAACATTATAGCCGCTCGTACTCCTCTAATGTTGACAGTTGCGTGCCGTCATCACGATATCGTAATTCACTTCCGGGTCGCGTAGCACGATACTAATAAACAATTCGCGCTATACAATGAGCTAAAAGTTGCTAATAAACACTCAACACCATTCTTATTTAGAATTTATCCATTTCAGTGCTTTGAGATTTATGAAACAACAGCGTTATGATTTATTTAACGTGAGCATGTCAAGACATAAGCGGTCCCTTGTGTGTACCTGCTCTTCGCTGATTGGCTAAAACTACGGCAAACTTTATTTTTAGACATTTAGAAATTTCACTGTTGACAGGTTATCTTTGGGAAATTATAACTTAATAAAAGGTAATATATTATTTCAAATTAGTCAGAACAGGTCTGATGTATCTACAGAATCGTTTTAAAACGGGAAATTCACATTACTCATTGTTGTTTGTTCTGGGAAACGGCTAGACTTGCGTAAGTCTTGAAAGGCGTAGAATCGCGTAGAAAAGCAGTAAAGGGCAGAGGCGTAGAATCGCGTAGAAAAGCAGTAAAGGGCAGAGGCGTAGAATCGCGTATATAAGCAGTATAGGGTTAAAAGCTGAAAACTGATAACTAATGCTGGATAATATAAGAAAACATGGGGGAGAGTTTCAGCCCACGATCTTATCATTGAGACCTTGCGGTTGGAACGTTAGAAGCTCAAAGATCCACCTCAGCTCTAGAAATCTCCTAGACTTGGTGGTCCTCTCTGTATCAGGATTTTGACTGAGTTGAGCAATGATTTTGTAGAAAAGATCACTCTTAGAATGGTCAGGGAGGTTGAAGTGTAGAGACACAGGTTTGTCTCTCTTGTGTGTGATGTCAGCAAAGTGTTCAGACAAACGAATTTTGAATTCCCGTTTTGTCTCTCCCACATATTGTCTGATGAGTCCTAATCTTTGGACGAAACTAGTCACCTAACCTTACCCACAACTACTGCCTCTTAGGCGTCGTAAGGCCATCCTGTCTTACCTATAATGCTGGATAATTCAAATCAAAACCAAGGATGGATGGATGAAGGGGAAATTCTTGTAGTGGGTTATCAATTTTTAATTACATATAATAAAAGGATTATCCAATATCATCATTGATGTCTTATACCTTTCACAAAGTTTGATAGATGTTTCATACATTTCACAAAGATTGATAGAAATTGCGTGAAAAAATGACTTTTTTAGAATAGACTGACAGATGACCCAATTTGATAACTTATTTTTAGACCTCTTCGTTTATTTTCATTATCTTGCTGCCAGAATGCATTGAACATGAGTGCTTTTCTCATAGGAACAGATGCTCTTGCTATAATCATATTTCATTAGGCGTAATTGGGTTAATTTTTAAGTATATCATTAGAAAAATGCAGATGATAATGATAAGTTGTCTTTGATGTTTGCCATAATTGGTGCTAATCAATAAGATTGATTTTCCCGTTCGAATACATCATACAATACTCATGTGCTCATCACGCTCATCATGCAAAGATGATTCTGCCTTCTTGCTTACCTATTCCTTATTAGAATATTTTAAAATTCCATTTAAATGAGACGGAACAAGT
The DNA here is from genome assembly GCA_916613615.1 of Steromphala cineraria. NCBI lineage: Eukaryota > Metazoa > Mollusca > Gastropoda > Trochida > Trochidae > Steromphala > Steromphala cineraria. Next base: position 11,405,232 of record OU744729.1, read on the forward strand.
TTTTATGAGCAAGACTGTGAGATCCTGTGGGAAGATTTTAAATAACGTAACACAAATATGCATTTTACTACATAGAGTTAATCCTTTAGATTAAAATACTTTTCAGGTTACAAAACAGTTGAGCATCTACAACTTAGGCAAAGGTATCCTTTAGATCATCCTGTCTACGGTTAAAACGTATACCTGATGTTCCACTTTCATAACATCTTGAAGCTGCGAGCTGTGACCTATGACCTATGAACTATCTCATCATAGTAAACCAATGACAGCGCCTGAAAGGTGAGTCTTTGTACAGTTAATTGAATATGATGCTTACTTTTAAAAAAAACATTACCGTCATGACACAAAACAACACCAGATCTGATAGCAACAACTTATCAACTCCATCAATTATGTTTTCGTCAACGAAAACAATCATTAAAGAACATCATTCAAATAAATATTTCACGATTTGTGACAAGGGTGTGGTGACCCTTGACATAAAAGTTTTGTGATGAATGTGTGAACTTTTAAAATTAGAATCCAGAATGCGTAAGGTCCTTCCATATAATGTTCCATAACATACTTTTGTTAATGAGAATCCATAACGGTCAGACTGTGATATTGAAAAGTTTGAGTTTTAAAAAAAATTATGACTGTAATATAACTCTGTATAAGTATTTGTTTTATGATAAAATTCAGTTTTCTTATAAACCATATAATTAATGAAAAAATTTATAAAAGGGTAATGTTCAAAATGCAGAGTTACATGTATCTCCCCTGGAAAAGATCTCCCCTGCAAAATATAAAATTAAAATATGAAAATAAATACAGTTTTTATGACAATGAGAAAGAGACCAGAACTCATCTGTTTTTCGATTATTAGAAATATATGGAACAAGTTAAGCAATGGACAGAGACATATATACTGAAGCGAACATAAAGTTATCAAAACGAAACATTTGTCTTTGTACAGAAACCGGATATTGAACATGATAATCACAACTGTGAAATACACTATTTTCAAAATAAAACAAAATGGTTTGAAAATGAAACTTCATATACATTCAGAATGACCTAAGGAAAACATATAACATTGGCAAATATAACGCTTATTCGACTTCAATCTACTCCAAATATATCAAATTCTGGTCAACCTGTCATTTATTATTCAAAGACTATTCAGTTTCATCTGTATATGGCTTTGTTTTCACTGTAATGAGAACTCGATATAAAGTAAAATATTTATATGTACAACTGTATGCCAATTCGGCTATATGAAAATGCTGCTATCTAAAAATGTCATCTTCTTTGTAACTTGAACTAAAATGTGCATGTACCCCCAAAAAAAAATAGAATAATATATTTTAAAATATTGTTTTCTTTCTTGTGAATCTTATTAAAGTGTGTTTTGACTATGCAATAAATCATTTTCACCAAAATTTTAATACGAGAATTCATTATTTTTATGAACAATAAATATTTTAGAAGAAGCTAATTTGTATGGATTTAGTTCATATTACTTTCAAGTTCCTATTTTGCATTAGTTTATTTTTTCTATACTGCAATGTCTTATTAGAAAAACACGAAATTAACAATTGTATTCCAAAGTCAACTTCAGAGTTTTTAAAAGTGTTTTATTTCCATCAGTTGGTGCACTAACAGGGGGACTGTTTTTGAACAAATACTGCAGTGACATGGTTTTTTTATGACATAATTTTATTCAAGACATTTTTCAAAAAATTTCTTAATACCTCGATAGTTTGTATCCGACCTCCTTAACCAAAAGCTTAAGTTAAAACAAATATCAAAACAACAGAAATCATATCGGCCGCAAAACTCATATGGTTCAAAGAAAAGTATTCTTTTATAAGAAAAGATCCAATTGGTAAAAACCTAGGTTTCTATAAAACAAATTGCCTGGTATCAATACAAATATTCTAAAAAGAAATAGGGACATGGCAGTTCCTGTTGATATCCAAATGTAAGTATCCCTTATGTGGTAGTTATTGATACCACCCTTAAACAATGAAATAAATGTGACACTTGAATCTTGCTTACCTTACTGTCTTTTCAGGCCCCACTACACCCGTGTTTCGCTGATCAATATTCTTTTCAACAACTGTCTGATTTTAGATGGATTATCTATTAACTATTATGTTGTTTTTATATTCATATACTTTCGGGTTAAAATATGATTCATTGGGACTGTATGTGAATCATTGAGAAACTCTTACAGTTTTCATGATATCATAATTATTAAATAATATGTGCTTTTTATATAAAGCTAATTGTATTTTATTAAGTGAATCCATTTTTTCTCATAAATAGTACTCTGCATCATAAGAGAAAATAATCAATGAATCCTATTTAGGGTTTTTCAAAATCACAATACCTCTACTCACAACACGATACATAAAATATTACCAAGATTGTCTGATGACTCATTAATAAAGAATCTTTACTCCCACTAGGTCACCATATCAGTAGGATTGAATGAATTATGATATCATTAGCTCTAATAACCACTTTGATGTGAAATACTGTGTTTGTATTCTCAGTCAAGTACTTTACATAAACCCTTCAACTCGAGAAAATAGTATTTCATTTAATGAATCATGCCACTAAGTTATCACATGTACAACAAGAGCATCTCACCTGAACAGGGTATGCATGTTTACAAACACTTCATTGATTGCGTTGTTCGAATATTAAGCCTGTTTTATTATCTGCTTAAATGTTGCTGAGCTCATTCAGGTTGTTTGCATGCATAGAAACAATCTCATTATTTGCAATATGAGGTTCTCGAAAGGTGAGAGCTTATTATTCTACTCGGCAGAGGACATGAAAATTGAAAGAGGATATTAAGTGCGGTTAGGGCTTTATTAATTGTGTTTAATTTCCTGATAACAAATGGTTTGGCATTATCTCATATCAAGGTAAAGATTTCTCTATGGTAACCTAATTGTCCTAGATTAACATTCCCGATGTCCACAGCAAGTCAACAGTTTATTAAAGATTACTTTAAAATCATGATGTATAAAATATATTTAAGAACAAAACCATTAGAGCCCATTATGTAAGTCCCCCTTCAGCTTCATATGCTTTGTACAAACTTATTTCTATTCTGTAAAAAATGCATCTACATTATTGTGCTGAATGTCTTTCAGGGATGAGTGATCGATAAAGTGATATTGGTTTATTTAACACGGTTGATAAAAGAGCAGACATATGAAGTTGGTTATAAATAATATCATCATCTGCCAATTTATAAATATCATATATTTCAAAAGGGCAAAGATGCTTTAAAATCAGAGAAACTCTGGGTGACCTTTGTTTGCAACTCCTACAGATCTACAATCACCATTTAGGTGATATCAGCTTAAAATATTACCGCTTTCAGAGTACAAATTGTTGTGTGCACCAAAGCTATATCATATTTCGAGGTATGTCATTTCAAAACAACATGATAATTATTATTACTAGAGCAGATGATAAAACAAGGTTCTAAACAATTATTTGAAATTGAACTTAAAATTCATGTTCATTTCTTTATCCAGTATTTTTCTGTCATGTATGATCATAAAGCTATCGCTTCTGTTATTTATCTTTTAATTGATTAATTACATTGTGCGTATTTTCAGAGATTCAAAAAATAATAAATCTAATAATAATAATAATGAATTTATATAGCGCCTGTTTCCAAAATATTTTTGCTCAACGGCGCTGAGAAGAGGAAAGATAGAGTCTGTGGGAGATATTATTGGTTGAGTTTAAAAAAATGAGTTTTAAGGGTCTTCTTGAAAGAGTCTCTTTCTGCTATTTCTTTGATGTAAAGTAAAGAAGCAATTCTCTTATTGATGGGGGTTTATTTGTACACAGTGACGACCATAGCAGAGTAACCGAAGTAAAGAATATCCCGGATGTAGATTTCAGTGTCAGTGAGGGTTCTCAGAGTGTTTGTTCCTTGTGTCTGGAACGTGACTTGCAGAAACTACAACGTAGAAGACTATGTTTGCCATCAATCAACCTAAGTGCACCTATTGATAAATGTCTGAGATTAATGTTGCTTTGCCTTGAGTAAATAAATAATATTGTGTAAATTCATTTGAAGATATTTCGTTTCAGCTTCGTATGAATAAATGGTATTTCTTTTATACTAATAAGTTGAATGGAATGTATAGAGTTTAATAGGATTTATAGAGTCTTAACTACTGTCTCATGTACTAACAAATAGGCTTGTTTAGGATGTTGATTATAAATACTCCTTCCAAATCCGACGTATTTCCATTTTCCAGAATACAAGATTGAATTAGTAGGAGTTGCATGGCTTGGTATTCAAGTATGTTTTATTTAATGAAGGGATGCTCGTTTATCTCCTAAAGCTTGTTGAGGACAGCTAACTAACGAAAAACTGCCTCTTCATAGGCGTCTAACTAAAATTTCGCCAATACTTTGGAATGTGTCATACCACTGAGCAAAATGTACTTACTTTCTTTGATATTCGTCAAAAGATTTTTTTAATGTTTTATTGCAGAAAATCAAATCATCGATTTTCAACATCTGAACTGGAAATCTTCCAATTAAGAATGCCAGATTTGTTTGTAGCAAGAAACATATATCATAATAATGACATGTAATTCTGTTATTGCAGATAATCATTTGTAGGAGCATATATCAATGGTTCATCAGATATCGAATGCATTGTGAATAAATCACTCATGACAGCTAGATTCCAATTAATGATAGAATATTGGTTTCTTGCACGTTAGATATATCTACCACCGCATTCATGCAGGAGAGGGTTGACTCGATAGAGGCAAAATGCCTGACCTTTGTGGGCCGATATGGTGAGATTAAAACGTTAAATGTAGAATATCAATTGATACCATCTGAGTTTATGTTCCGTAGTGTATTCAAATGTCTATATAATAAGTTTTGGCATGGCTTACTTATTACATATTGGTATAAATAATATATTTTCAAATGAAAATAATACCGATATTTGTGTTGGGTCTTTTGCATTGCTCCATTGACTTCTTTCTATTCATGAAAAGGTAAAGAACCATCCATGCAGAAGAGAGTTTAATCGATACAAGCAAAATGCCTGACCTTTGTGTGTTGTTATGGTGAAATTAAAACGTTTATTGTACAATATCATTTGATATCATCTGAGTTTATGGGTAGGTAACCAATTGCCGGATAAGGATTGAAGAATTGATTCCCTGTCCAACAATGAGACATGAGTTTTGAATCTTGTGGTGTCACCCTGGATAAGTGACTTTGTTCGAAGCATGCCAGTTGTCCACCCAGCAGTCATTGGATACCTGGTTATGATACGATGGTGGACTGAATTTACAGGCAACGACCGGTTGTATTGTTCTCAGGGCGTTTTGTACTCGTTGACCAGGATAATATATCACTAAAGGCTTTGAGCATGCAATGTGCATGAATATATATAATGCCCTATATAAATTGACTAAAACATTTTCAAATGTCTATGTAAAACTAAAATCATGCACTCATAAGAGACGTCAATTATCTTCTGTCACTTTATTCATAAAAAGGTAAAGAACCACACACAGCACCGAAAGGCATACAAGTAAGTTTGACTTATATTTATAAAGGATATAAAAGAAAAGAATCCAATCAAGTAGCTCCAAGGAAAAAGAGTGCGGGGGAAAACAAGTTTTAGTACCTGCAAATACTTTTAAACAATAAAGTGCTATCAAAACTGAAAACTTATACTTAGTACTTATGAAACAGGGTCTAGATGTTCGAAGCGTTCTTAGTGTTAAGATGGTCATAAGCCAATGCTAAGGAATGGTACTTAAGACTATCTTAGGACTAAGAGAGCTTCGAAAATCTAGACCCTGGTGTGCAGGAAAGGAGGTGGTAAGTGTAAATGTTACTCTGTCTATATCTCAACATGGCAGTTAAGTGGTCGAGCTAATCGTTACGATAAACAGGTTTCTATTAATAACAATTTAATTTATTATTAATCTTTACTGACAATTTAGGCATGTGTATGGGTTATTGAAATCATGTATGTTCAAACCTATATTCTAGGGTCAGACTATCGTACCTGCACGCATTCATATAACAAGAAAATCACTTAAAATCTGCAAAAGCAATGTAGTGGAAAGCCATCCTCTACACACAATACAGCTGCTTAACAAAGTTTGGATCATTAGGTCTTCAAGACAAAGTCTGGAAGACCTATTGTTTTTATCCGTTTTCTTCAAGTTTTTTTTTTTTTTTTTTATTATTATTATTTGTACTTTTTTTGTGAGAAAGATTCTGACAAAACGGCTGCTCCAATTTCGCCCAAACTTGACATGGAGATACCTCTTAACCTGGAATCGACGTGCGAAGCTTTTGGGCAAAATCGACTCGTACATTAAAGGTCCAGTTCGAATCCAAAATCGAAATTTTAACATTGATTTATTTTTCAAAATAAACTTAGAGACTCAAAAAAATTTTTAAAAAAAGCGCAATGAAAAATAATGAAAAAAAGTAAATCATGGCAAATTCGTAGGTCACGTGGTTCGGCCGCCATCTTGCTTTTAGTGCAATTTTCATCGTTTCCGACCCCACCCACCTTTGACAATCTTCTCCTCTGAAGATACTTGCACTAGAGAGGTGAAATTCATACTAAATGTAGCTGAGGTATTGGTTTCTTGAATTCCTAAAGTTGTAAGACCTAACCTTAATACTTTTTGTGCTGTGACCTTTCAAAATTCTGAAAATCACCAACTTCAAGGGCAGATAACTCAAAAACCAGACCTTAGAACTTAATGATTTTTGCATGAGAGTTAGACATCAGCAAGGTCTTTAAGTTAAAAGAATAAAATCGCTCGCGAACAGTCACTTCCGGTCACGAGGAAGGGTCAAACTTTGCATTTTTGAAAACGGGTGTTTTGGTGGGTATGTTTAAAAAATCCTTGTTAACCAATGACACATGATAAATACTTGTTCTATATATCATATGAAAGCCAAAAGAACATACAGTCTTGGATAAATCTAATTAAAATTAGATTAAACATTAACATTCAATTTGGAGCATTTAAATGTGGTCAATCGTACTTTCGCTTTGAATGATTCTGGTATAAGAATGATTGAACCATTGTAGTTCATTGGCAATAAAACACTAGGAAATGTTTTATCTATCATTAGGCAGCAACAAGACTTATAACCTGAGATGATTCATGTTTGCAGCCATCACAAATTTGCGGTATGGACTTTAACATTGAATATCAAGTGAAATGTGGTCATTTTGATAATGTATTAGTTACTGTTTACCCCATAGACAAAAAGTCATGTGAAGGTCAAACAGCGTGTGAAGGTCAAACAGGAAGTCTTGAAGACCTAAGTACTGCCGCGGCAGTCCTAGTTTCTTTTAGACTTGGTATAAAAAATATCAGGTAATATGGTTCGACTCATTCAATTTTCATTATACCAAAGATTGAAATTTGTTGAGTAGATGAAGAAAAAGATGTTCTTATAAGATGCTTAAAGAGAAAATTCATAGTACTTCAGGGCAACATTTTGCACTGATTTATGCCACGCTAAGGTAAGATAAGTCAAAAATCTAGAAAAAAGTAGATTTTTTTTAACGGAATTATGGAATATCATAATGTTATCAAATATTTCCTAGTTTGACAAAACTTTTGCGGAAAATGTGTCAAATTAATAAAATATAACAGAAAGAAGAAAACTATGTCCCTATTTCGGAATATATTTTTTTCTGGCATGCCACATAATCTGTTCCTTATGGGAAACTGATCGTTTAACAAATTAATTCAAAAGTAACTTTAACTTAATTTGTTAAAAAATGTTGAGGAATCATAATTTTCAAAAACGCTGATATTAAAGGGAATTCTTACAGATTTAAAACAAACTCAACGGCTGTAGAGTGGACATGTAGAAGCTACGAAAATCACAACAAACCCCTAAATCGACAAAATAATGTCTGTAAAGATCAAATCAAAGGACATTCCATTAAACATTATTAACACTACTTATGCTATCACCATAAACGATTATTTACAGAAACAATAGATAGGTATTTTGAATGTTCTTTGTCTTTAAATGGCTACGTCCTCAAAAGCAAACCCATTGGTAATATTTAAAAAGGACTGTACACTTTTTTTTATCTGTTTATCAAGTATGGCATAATTCAATGTTAAAGTTGTTTTAGTAGAAGAGTGACGCCGCTAATGGCTTAAATATTGCCCAAGCAGCGTGAAACAATAATTCATTCAATCGGTCTCTTTAGTATTAGTAATATTTTCAAAAGTTACAAACATGACTATAATATTTTTAAAATATTTTACGACAAATCTGGTAACTGTGCTATATCTAAAAACAGTTTTACGTTTTGTGTATAAACTTATATGTATTTAGAAAACATGTATGCAGAAAAAGAGGTGGTAAATGTTATCATTCTGTCAATATCTCAGCATGGCAGTTAAGTGGTCTAGCTAAGTGTGTCTTTTTACATGGTCGATTTTGTAACAAAGGTCTCTTTACATATTATTATGATGAAGAAGGAACAGACATTGGGTTTTAAATGTCAACGATTTTTATTCAATATTTGAAAATACAGTGTGCGTAAGAGTGTTCAATGTAATCAATTAATAGAGCGTAACAAGTCGTGTCACTTTAATGCATTAATGCATTTCGTGTGTACTTGCATCAAACATGTTTAACAACTGTCCAGTTACTGTGCAGATTGTAACTAATCTTAACAGAGTTACTTTATTTATTAGAAAAAGAAGTATTTGACGAAAAAAAAGCTTCAATTATATTAATTACCATAATCATAATGTCCAAAGTGAAGCAATTGTCAGTAACGGTAAGACAGACCAACTGTTTTCATTCATTAAGAGGCCATGTGTCCATCATACTTTGATGCTTATAATAGAACTATACTTCATGAAATTGATATGTCATTGAACATAGTTTAAGGATGAATGAAAATCGTATATAGTCATATCCATAGGGCTTCAATCCTGCATACGTTAAACAGCATTGGCGTGCAATCTGCGACAATATTCCAAAATCATCGTTTTTTGCTACTGAATCATTGTGATGTGAATATGAAACAGCGAGAAAACTTGTCATTTCTTTTTTTAAAAAATGAATTGTGGTGCAAATTTGCGGTCAGGGTAACTGCCGGAGACAAGGGATTTGATCTAATAAGAACAGTGCCTCGATCAACATTCCATGATTTGATCTTCCTCTGTTGGTAGAGAATGTATCATTAACTGTTTAAATATAAGATCCATATGGTTGTGTTTGCCTTAAGCATAATGTTGGGTATTAAGATTTTTAAGAAACAGAATTTCACTCATGGATTGCACTCGTGTATTTTACATTTTTATACAAATAATGAGCTAATGATGAGCACTTTCCTTTGCATATTCAACGAACTTGAATACTTCACAACTAATTATATAAATATGCACTCAAAATTGTCATCTTGAGAACTTATTTTTTAAAAGTTGAAAATGTTATGTCAACCTCTTACAATAATTCATATCTGCTCTTTCTAATTCTCCTTTCGATAACTGATCAATAATAAGTAGCGATTCATTCTTCTCAATGCATCTGATTTCTGTAATGGGCTAAATATGCATTAGTGTTCTACGTTTACATTAAGATATCAATCTTGTTGAGAAAATACCTTAGCAGAACGAAAGGTGTAAATGGGGGTAATTAATCTGTCGATATTCCAGCATGTAAGGTCCAATGGTTCCAATCGACATGGTCGATTTTGTCACTTCTCACTAGAGATTAGAATGTATCAACTTGTTTTTATATTCTTTTGTTTGTGTGTTTTTATTTTTAACATCAACAAAATGTTCATAGGTATTGAGTTTGATGTTCTTAATCTTTAATGTTTTAAGACACTGATTAGAAAATTACTTTTAACTTGTAATGTGATCGTAAAATTGTTTTAATAATATTCGTTATAAATAACAGTTATCAATTCATAAACATAAGACATTTTACAGAAAATTGATGTACAGTTTGTTTACCAATTCATTCAAAGTTCAATAATTACCACAGACAGTATAAAGCCTAGTAGATGATAAATAGGTTTAAACGTATACGAATATATATACATGTATATTATAATTTAATACAATAACTTAGTCTATAATCTAATGTAAATACGAAACATGAAATTGTATATTTCCCCACAGCTGCCTGAAATATGGCTGTTGCTACATTCACTTAGCGTAAACCAAGTTCAAAGAATAGTATACAATGTACTTCTTTCTTTTCCCATAATCATATCAAAATTGCAAGTGTGTAAATACATATCAATTAACAACTAAACTCTGGTGAAAGTTTATTCACATTCTCTATAAAAGGGAGCTGTTAAGTTTCAGTTAAAGTGTTATGAGAACCTTGTGATCAATGTGATTTTTACTCATAAACACCCTCTCAATTATTTTTATCTATGAGTTCTTTGAAAAGCACCCGCCTTTATCATGTGGTAATTGGATCAATGGTTTTGTCCATAGAATTGAAAAATATACGTTCATCATTATTAAGACATGCCTTCTTTTAAACTTACCATACACTTCATTACTTTAGATTTCCAGGCATTAGATTTCACATTCTCTCCCCACAGAGGCAATTAAAGTCATGTTGATTTAGCCTCTGTTCTATTACGCCGAAATCTGTGGGTTCCGGCAGTTTCCCCTGGCGGAAAAACCCGAATCACAATCCATTTAAATTTCCATATCAAATGACAACGCTTCTGGCACGGAAAGGGTGGTTCATATCACAATGCTTTTGCCTTGATTCAGTCATTCTCTCCCGACAGAGGCAGATCAAGTCATGTTGATTTAGCCTCTGTTATATTACGCCGACTTTGTGGGGTAGAATGGGAGATGCCTGATTGGAGGCAATCAAAGTTAGTTGTGCAATCAGCGACGCTGTTCTTAAATCATCGTTTTAGCGTTATATGCAAATATCGCAAGAAAATTCGTTCACAATTATACATGTGATCAGAATATCATTATTTATTACACTCTCGTTGAAGATACTGCAGTTGTGAAACAATGACATGTTATTCAACACTGTTGTGAAACATTGCACGTGAAAGCGATCGCATCAGGAACTACTTTCCTGCCAAGATATCGGTTGATGATGTCAATCAAAATTGCGACTTATGAATATTGTTCTCAGTCCGAACGAAAAATATACGAGATAAAAGAAAAAAAATTTTTAACAAAGTTTTTATTTGTTTATGATTAAAATGTCCGAGAAACAATCCAAAAAGAATCAGAGATACCTCCACAACATTCATCTTCAAATGTAAACACGACCTCGGAATCAGGGTCAAATCGGCATTCGATTGGTAGATCTGGCAAGGCCATCCATTCCGAATACGGTCGATTCTTGAAATGTCAGCCACAATACATCAAGATTTCGATAAAGCAGTCCATTTCGGCGATAAGCATTAGCAAAGTTATCTTTATCATGTTCAGTTCGTCGAAACGCTAAAATGTTTTAGAGTTATCTCCCTTGCAGCCCTAAGCTCCTAGCAGCGTTTGGCAATTCAACGACGAGCTCGCTATTCAAAGCAGCGGTCCTTTTTGTATTTAGAATTTGAATGAAATTTTGATTTGAAGAGGTTATTTCCAACCATGGATCGCAAACAAGGACAGTGTTCCTCCCACTGACACTAGCGATCAAACTTATTGAATTGCGCTTGAAAACGCACATTCCGATGACGTCACAATCACTTGACATTCATTCACACAATCTAGATCTTACGTTCATTCGCACAATTCAGCGACAGATGGTTTTGTTAATATAGACAATTTGCGTTTGAATGAACTACAACACAAAGACAATTGAATGAGAGTTTTCCATTTGTATTGTTCAAAATTAAAGCTGTTATTAACGGACTTACTCATGACCTATTTGTTCATTGTTCAAAGTGAAATATGACGCTATGCGTCCATATTGTAAGATTTGTATTCCTACGCACAACTATGAGAATTGAAGGTTAACATAATTTTCATTTTATATCATTGATTTACAGAGTGTAATAAATGAAATACTAAACTCCGTTCAGTTTAATACCATATTTATGAAACTCATGGATAGTATTGGTATTTAACTCGCTTTTGCTCGTTAAATACGAATACCATCCACTCGTTTCATAAATATGGTATTAAACTGAACGTTGTTTAGTATTCTCTATGTATTATAGCAAAAGAAAGTGTCCAAGAATATCATAATAATCAACAAACGTGCTGAAAAGTGTTATTTTATAGAGAAGTGCTAACGTTTGGTGAAAAATACCTTTTATGGATGGTAAAGTTCATAATTTTTTTAAAGGAATATTAAAAACCTATATGTAACAATGTTGAATAGTTCATAAAACAAGCATAAATCTAAACAGGACGTATATCGACAATTTATTTATCAATTCATGTAAGTGATATTGAAAACATACTCTGTCACTGTAAATGAACTGGGATGTATGCAGTGTAAGAAGAACGCAAGGTAAACATGTGTAAGCACAGAACTTTTAGATGAGCATGGCTTATCTACCAATAAAATATGAAATGGAATCAAATGATGTAAATTCAAATTACCTCGTAGTAACCAACCAATCTTATTGACATACGCGGTACATGTATTTTAATGAAAACGTCACAGAGGCTTGTATTTCCGGTGAACGATCTTGGTTGATTACAAATAGATGAAAGACTGTTGTTTACCAATTGATTTCACGTCACTTACTCATTTTACAACTGATATATCATTCGAGCGCTTAGTCTAAAAACTGTCTGATAATTTGGTTCCTGAATTTCGGAACTGTTAGTCTTGTATTACCATTCGTAATCAGCTATTATTTCCGATTGGGAATGCCAACAGCTTTCAATAGATAAAGTGACATCAATAATTGACATTGCGTGTATTATAAAATAAAGAAAATATTTCTTGTTGACAAGGGAAATGATAAACTAAGTTTAAGCTATTCTCTGGTGAGTAATGTGATGCCGTTGAACGTAGTGGTGATCATCTTTGAGCCATTGATGAAATTATCCTGCTGATTATATTAAGCCAAATGACACAGTCAGTTCTAAAAGTGTTTGTTCAATGTGTATGCACGGAAGCTGCAGCGTTACTTGCAGACAGTCCACCATGAAAGAAAAATATTTCAATCTATCAATCAACTTTAGTGTATTCATTAGGAAAATAATAAGAAGTCCTTATAGGACTTACATGTATAATTGAAAATTAAGCATTCTGTTTCCTGCCTGATAAAGGTGCTATTATGACCATAACAAATTGCTTTCTTCGTCAGCATTGTTATTTATTCATCATAACATTGTGACATGAAAAAAACAGCTTGAAACCTTGAGTTGTTTAATAAATTAAACATTTTGATCGAAAAAGTGAATTGTTTCAAACAGTTTACGTCTTGAAAAAATAACATATACATAAATACGTTACACATTCGATGATATCTTAACAAAGGTTGATATTGTCGGCACATATCAATGAAATCCTAGCATTGGTGCAATACGGCAATATCTCACAGAAGAATGTTGTAAGAAACTTGTCCACTCACTGGTCACATCGAGATTTGATTATGCCAATTCCCTCCTGTATGGAATCCCCAAATCTCTGCTCAACCAGCTACAGAGAGTTCAAAACTCTTCTGCTCGCCTCATCACCCGAAGCAGAAAACGTGAGCACATCACGCCAATTATACGTGAGCTCCATTGGTTACCAGTGCATTTACGGTGTCAGTTTAAGATCCTGATGTTCACCTTTAAAGCACTGAACAATACTGCCCCGTCTTACCTACATGAACTCATCCTCCCATATCAACCCCCACGATCACTACGATTTGGATCAGCATCACTTGTCACCACCCCCAAAACAAGAACTGTGATGTATGGTGAGAGGATGTTTGACAAGGCTGCTGCAACATTGTGGAATAGACTACCGCCAAATGTGAGAGATGCAGACACATACAGCAGTTTCAGAAAAGCTGTCAAGACCCATCTCTTTGAAACAGCCTATGGGCAGTGAACTGCTCTGATTAACTTTTCCTCTGTACAGCGCCTTAGGGTGATTCATTTCTGTCTCAAATAAGGCGCTACATAAATTTTGTATATTATTATTTCTAAACAGTAAACTGTGATATCAAAATATATTTAAAAATTCAAGCTACTACATTTCATACATTGATTTCTGAGTCACAAATTACTATTGATTGAGAGTGGATGGGTGTACACTGTTTCCATCCCATGCTATGAATCATCAGCTGCTCACTCATCGTAGTTTATTAGTCTGATATATTGTATGATATTTTAACGACCCATGTTGATAAATCTATACCAATCAAAGATTCTTCTTTCATAGTTATGGAAGATAATTAATATTATTATTGTGCATGATTTGTTTCCTAAAATGTTAATCTTCTATTTTGATACATCCAGTATGATTGAGTACTCAAATTACATAGATGTTTCACCTTTAAAACCTTTAAACTGTGAAAAGTTTGTGACAGTGCCAATTTACTATTGGACATATCATGAAAACATAATGTATCATCTTTTACAGGGATGGGTTAACTTTCTACAGCCTTTTGAAACCAGTCAGACAAGCTAGAAAAAATAAAATCGGCAGGTAATGCATGTACGATATAATGTTTATAAATAATAAAACATTAACAACATTTTGCAAAAGCTGATTTATATCAATATGTATTCAAATTTTCTACATTTAGACCGATAGACATCCTTTTATTCTATTTAAACTTTAAACTTACTTGACATCATAACTAATGATCATCAATATATGAATCAATATGTCCATGCTGGTTAACTAATCCATGAAGAAAGAATTGTCTAAAGGTCTCACTTGGTCATCAGACATCAACCATTTAAGCAATAAGCAAACTCTTACTAAACTTACTTTACTAAAACTTTCTGATGATATCATCAATAATATGATATCATATCTGAAATATTAATAATCAATCTTTCCATGTCAAATTAACTTATCGATGAAGAAAAAAATTGTCTAAATGTCTCACTTGGTCATCGGATAAATAACAACGGAATGATAAATGACACCAATAACTCTGCTGATAACTACTTTGATGTGAAACATGGTGTTTGTTTTCTCACAGTCAAGTAGCTTATATAAACCTCAGAACTTGAGGAAAATTGTATTCCATGTAATGAATCATGCCAGACGGTGATTTCTGGCATAGAAAGAGTACCTTTACCGTTCATATTTGCAAACACTTCATAGATTGAAATACTCGATGATTTAGCCAGTTTATGATCCGCTTAATCGTTGTCTAGCTCATTCGGGGTATTTGCTTGCATAGAAACATTTCTGTGAAGGTGCAAAGTAATTTTACTCTTTTGAAGACACATTCCTTTAAAGCTATAACTAATGCTGGATAATTCAAATCAAAACCAAGGATGGGTGGATGAAGGGGAAATTCTTGTAGTGGGTTATCAATTTTTAATTACATATAATAAAAGGATTATCCAATATCATCATTGATGTCTTATACCTTTCACAACGTTTGATAGATGTTTCATACATTTCACAAAGTTTGATAGAAATTGAGTGAAAAAATGACTTGTTTAGAATTGACTGACAGATGACACAATTTGATAACTTATTTGTAGACCTCTTCGTTTATTTTCATTATCTTGCTGCCAGAATGCATTGAACATGAGTGCTTTTCTCATAGGAACAGATGCTCTTGTTATAATCATATTTCATTAGGCGTAATTGGGTTAATTTTTAAGTATATCATTAGAAAAATGCAGATGATAATGATAAGTAGTATTTGATGTTTGCAAGAATTGGTTCTAATCAATAAGATTGATTTTCTCGTTCGAATACATCATGCAATACTCATGAGCTCATCGCGCTCATCATGCAAACATGATTTTGCCTTCTTGCTTACCCATTCGTAATGGAGCTATTAGAATATTTTGAAATTCCCTTTAAATGAAACGGAAAATTTTTTTATGAGCAGGACTGTGGGATGCTGTGGGAAGATTTTAAACAATGTAACACAAATATGCCCACTTGAAGCTGCTGACCTTTGAACTATCTAATCATAGTAAACCAATGACAGCGCCTAAAAGGCGAGTCAGCAAAGGCTAAAATGCGTTGCTAAGATCGCCTTTGGATTTGTACAATTAATTGAATATAATGCTTACTTTTTACAAAATGACCGTCTATGACACAAGACAACACTATTGCTGATAGCAACATCTTATCAACTCCAACAACTATTTTTTCGTCAACGAAAACAGTGATTAAAGACCATAATCGGTTCAAATACGATTTGACCCTTAACATAAAGGTTTGGTGATGAATGTGAGAACTTTTAAAATTTGAATCCAGATAATTAAGATTGTTCCATTTAACGTTCCTTAACATACATTTGTTGTTAAGAAGGTTGGATACTTTTTTAAATGAGAATCCGTAACAGTCAGACTGTGATATTTGAAAAGTTTAGTTTAATAAAAAAAATAATGACTGTATTATAACTGTGTACAAGTATTTGTTTTATGATAAAATTCATTTTACTAATTAACCATAAAAACAAATGAAAAGATCTATAAAAGGGTAATGTTCACAATGAAGCGTTATCTCCCCTGCAAAAGATAGAATCAATGGATGAAAATAAATGCAGTTTTTATGACAAAGAGAAAGAGACCAGAACTCATCTGTTTTTAGATTGTCCCATTATTAGAAATAAAAGGAACAAGTTCAGCAATGGATATAGACATATATACTGAAGCGAACATAAAGTTATCAAAACAAAATTTGTCTTTGTACAGAACCAGAATATTGAACATGATAATCACAACTGTGAAATACACTATTTTCAAAAGAAAACAAAATTGTTTGAAAATGAAACTTCACATACATTCAGAATGACCTAAGGAAAACATACAACATTGGCAAATATAACGCTTATTCGACTTCCATCTACTCCAAATATATGAAATTCTGATCAACCTGTCATTTAATATTCAAAGACTATTCAGTTTCTTCTGTATATGGCTTTGTTTCCACTGTAGTGAGAACTCAATATAAAGTTAAATTATTTATATGTATGCAAATTCGGCTATATGAAAATCTCATGCCCTGTAAAAATGTCATCTTCTTTGTAACTTGAACTAAAATGTGCATGTACCCCCAAAAAAAATTAGAATAATATATTTTAAAATATTGTTTTCTTTCTTGTGAATCTTATTAAAGTGTGTTTTGACTATGCAATAAATAATTTTCACCAAAATTTTAATACGAGAATTCATTATTTTTATGAACAATAAATATTTTAGAAAAAGCTAATTTGTATGGATTTAGTTCATATTACTTTCAAGCTCCTATTTTGCATTAGTTTATGTTTTCTATACTGCAATGTCTTATTAGAAAAACAAGAAATTAACATTTGTATTCCAAAGTCATCTTCAGAGTTTTTAAAAGTGTTTTATTTCCATCAGTTGGTGCACAAACGGGAGGACCGTTTTTGAACAAATACTTAGTTGCATGGCATTTTTAAGACATCATTTTTTCAAGACATCTTTTTCAACAAATTTCTTAATACCTCAATTTTTTTTATCCGACCTCCTTCACAAAGAGCTTAAGTAAAAACAAATATCAGAACAACAGAAATCATCCTGATAGCACAGATAAGAGAGGTCCTATCAAAACTCATATGGTGCAAAGAAAAGTATTCTTTGATAAGAAAACATCCAATTGGTAAAAACCTAGGTTTCTATAAAAACAAATTTCCTGGTATCAATACAAATATTGTAAAAAGATATAGGGACATGACAGTTTCGGTTTATATGCAAATGTAAGTATCCCATATGTAGTAGTTATTGATACCACCCTTAAACACTTGAATCTTGCTTACCTTACTGTTCTCAGGCCTCACTACACCCTTGTTTTAAAGCGTGAAATATCTAAATAGCGATGTTTTCTTTAACAACTTTTGTATATCGCTGATCAATATTCTTTTCAACAACTGTCTGATTCTATATGGCTAATCTATTAACTATTGTGTTATTTAATTCATATGCTTTCATATTTCTAATTACTTTTTTACCACTAATATTTTGATAATGTGAATAGCATTTTACATGTATTTCAACTCACTAATCGAAAGGCGTAATATTATTGCTTAATTATAGCTAAATGTTGATTAAAAGACCCTCTGTGGTCGTTCTAAAAACCTGCTTTCTGTCTCTCACCATGCCTTTCCTTCAGTATTTTCTCTCATCCGTTCGTTCGATACTTTTCTCCCTGGACATCCATCCATGCGTTAAATGTGCTAAAATAGTGTTGAAAACACGTAAAACCACAACTCACTCATTCACTAACTGAAATTGCATGTCCGTCACATGTCCATTTATTGCCAATATGGTAAAACATATATAACATATTGCCGTAAATTTCATGATATTATGATTATTAAATAATTTATAAATTAGGATAATTCTATTTTATTAAGTGATTCCATTCGTTCTCATAATTAGAACTCTGCATCGTGAGGGAAAATAATCAATATATCCCATTTAGGGTTTTACAAAATCACAATACCTCTACTCACAACACGATACATAAAATATTATCAAGACTGTCTGATTACTCATAAATAAAGAATCTTTACTCCCAGTAGGTCACCATATCAAAAGGATAGAATGATTTATGATATCATTACCTCTAATAACCACTTTGATGTGAAATACTGTGTTTGTATGCTCAGTCAAGTACTTTACACAAACCCTTCAACTCGAGAAAATACTATTTCATCTGATGAATCATGTCACTAGGTTATCACATGTACAATAAGAGTACCTCACCTGAACAGGGTATGCATGTTTACAAACACTTCATTGATTGCGTTGTTCGAATATTAAGCCTCTTTTATTATCTGCTTAATTGTTGCTGAGCTCATTCAGGTTGTTTGCATGCACAGAAACAATCTCATTATTTGCAATATGAGGTTCTCGAAAGGTGAGAGCTTATTATTCTACTCAGCAGAGGACATGAAAATTGAAAGAGGATATTAAGTGCGGTTAGGGCTTTATTAATTGTGTTTAATTTCCTGATAACAAATGGTTTGGCATTATCTCATATCAAGGTAAAGATTCGTCTATGGTAAAATAATTGTCCTAGATTAACATTCCTGATGTCCACAGCAAACTGACAGCTTATTAAAGATTACTTAAAAATCATCATGTATAAAAATATATTTAAGAACAAAATGACGGATGAGCCCATTATGTAAGTCCCCCTTCAGCTTCATAAGCTTTGTACAAACTTATTTCTATTCTCTAAATTGCATCTACATTATTGTGCTGAATGAATTTCAGGGATGAGTGATCGATGAAGTGCTATTGGGTTTTTTAACACGGTTGATAAAAGAGTAGACATATGTAGTTTGTTATATATCATATCATCATCTACCAATTTATAAAAATCATATATTTCAAAAGGGCAAAGATGCTTTCAAATCAGAGAAACTCTAGGTAGCCTTTGTTTGCAGCTCCTACAGATCTAGAATCACCATTTAAGTGATATCAGTGTAAAATATTACCACTTTCAGAGTTAAATTTGTTGTGTGCACCAACGCTATATCATCTTTCGAGTTATGTCATTTCAAAACAACATGATAATTATCATTTATAGCAGATAATCGAGCGAGGTCTCAAATAATGATTTGAAATTGATCTTAAAATTTATGTTCATTTCTTTATCAAGTATTTTTCTGTCATGTATGATCATAAAGCTATCGCTTCTGTCATTTATTATTTAATTTGATTAATTACATTGTGCGAATATTTTCAGAGATTCAAAGAATTAGACATGGTTCAATCAATGTCAATGTTCGTAAAGAAGCAATTTTCTAATTGATGGGGGTTTCCTCTGTACACAGTGACGACCATTCCAGAGTAAACATAGTAAGAATGTCCCGGATGTAGATTTCAGTGTCAGTGATGTTCTCAGAGTGTTTGTTCCTTGTGTCTGGAACGTGACTTGCAGGAACTACAACGTAGAAGACTATGTTTGCCATCAATCAACCTAAGTGCACCTATTGATAAATGTCTGAGATTAATGTTGCTTTGCCTTGAGTAAACAAATAATGTTGTGTAAATTCATTTGAAGATATTTCGTTTCAGCTTCGTATGAATAAAAGATTACACTAACAAGTTGAATGGAATGTATAGAGTTAAATAGGATTTATACAGTCTTAACTACTGTTTCATGTACTAACAAATAGGCTTGTCTGGGATGTTGATTATAAATACTTCTTCCAAATCCGACGTATTTCCATTTTTCAGAATACAAGATTGAATTAGTAGGAGTGGCATGGCTTGATATTAAAGTATGTTTTATTTATTGAAGGGATGCTCGTCTTTTTATCTCGTAAAGCTTGTTGAGTACAGTTAAACTAACGTCAAAACTGCCATTTCATAAGCGTCTAACTAAAATTTCTCAAATACTTTTGAATGTGCCATGCCACTTAGCAAAATGTACTTATTTCTTGATATATGTCAAAATATTTTTAGTGTTTAATTGCAGAAAATTAAATTAGAATTTTCAACATCGTAATTTGAATTCTTCCCAGATAGGAAATGCCAGATTTGTTTGTAGCAAGAAACATATATCATGACAATGATATGCCATACTGTTATTGCAGATAATTATTTGTAGGAGCATATATCAATGGTTCATCAGATATCGAATGCATTGTGAATAAATCACCCATGACAGCTAGATTCAAATTAATGATAGAATATTGGTTTCATGCACGTTAGATATATCTACCACCTCATTCATGCAGGAGAGGGTTGACTAGATAGAGGCAAAATGCCTGACCTTTGTGGGCCGATATGGTGAGATTTAAACGTTAAATGTAGAATATCACTTGAAAGCATCTGAGTTTATGTTCCGTAGTGTATTCAAATATCTATATAATAAGTCTTGATATTAAAGTTTTGGTGTGGCTTACTTATTACATATTTGTATAAATAACATCTTTTCAAATGAAAATAATACTGATATTTGTGGTGGGTCTTTTGCAATGCTCAATTGACTCCTGTCATCGTAGTTCAGCAACATCGGGCGCAGCTCACTGGATGGGTGGGTAACACATTGCTGGATAATCTGGGAGTTTGAAGGGTTGATTCCCTGTCCCACAAAATTGTGGTGTCACCCTGGGTTAGTGACTTAGTTTCGAATCCTGCCTCTGTTCACTTAGCAGTCATTGGGTACCTGGTTGTATCATATTGTCCTCAGGGTGTTTTGTACTTATTGACAGTGGGTAATATGTCACTAAGTGTTTTGAGCATGCAATGTGCAGGGGTATACATTATGCTCTTTATAAATTGACTAAAACATTTTCAAATGTCTATATAAGACTAAAATCATACACTCTTAAAAGATGTCAATTATCTGTTGACAATATCAATTGATACTATCTGAGTTTATGTTCCGTGGTGTATTCAAATGTCTATATAATAAGTCTTGATATTTTATGTTTGTCTTGACTTACTAATTATTTATTGGTATTTGTAACATCTTTTCAAATGAAAATAATACCGATATTTGTGGTGGCACGTGGTCCTTTGCAATGCTTACTTGACACCTTTCAGTTTAGTTCAGCAACATCAGACGCCGCTTACTGTGTGGGTAGGTAACCCATTGCTGGATAAGGATTGAAGAATTGATTCCCTGTCCCACAATGAGAAATGAGAAACTTATGGTGTCACCCTGGATAAGTGACTTAGTTGGAAACATGCCAGTTGCCCACCCATCAGTTATTGGGTACCTGGTTATTGTACGATGGTAGACTGAATTTGAACCTCGAGCGCCTTCCAGGCCACTGTTGTGTTGTCCTCAGGGTGTTTTGTGCTCGTTGACCTGGGTCCTCTTTCACAAAGCCCTAAGGTGATCGTAAGTCCTTACGGTAGCCTTAGTGCAATGTTAAAGAATGGGAGTTAAGGTCAACCTTAGTAAAGGTTGCTTTGTGAAAGGAGGAGGTAAGATAATATGTCACTAAGAGCTTTGAGCATGCAATGTGCATGAATATATATAATGCCCTATACAGATTGACTAAACATTTTCAAATGTCTATGTTAGACTAAAATCATGCACTCAAAAGAGACGTCAATTATCTTTTTACACTTTATTCATAAAAAGGTAAAGAACCACACACAGCACCGAAAGGCATATAAGTAAGTTTTACTTTTATTTATAAAGGATATAAAAGAAAGGAATCTAATCAAGTAGCTCTCAGTACAATGAGTGCGGAGGAAAACAAGTTTTAGTACCTGCAAATACTTTTAAAAAATAAAGTGCTATCAAAATCAAATGCAGCAATGACGAAATTGAGTAGACATGGTGCCATGCAAACAAAATCTTGTTTTTACAACATACCAATTCTAAAATGAAATGCCTGACAGTAATGAATAGATAAAACCGGAGAAAAACAACTGCTCTTGCCATATCCTGTTATTTACTTTCTTCTTTTCTTTGACGGTGTAACGTTTTGTGTATGATGAGTTATTCTCCCTCAGGCTGCAGTGATAAATATAGGCATCGTCTTTACTGGTCAATATTGATATTCTAATAATAAATAGTAACTTTGGTTAAACAGTTGTAAAGTATTTATTGTTAAGCAGTAAGTAAATTTCTTTCAATAGCAACCAACATTGTTATAATTTTTCTTAATTTTTGGCTTTGAAATTTATAACTTATAACTTATACTTAGTACTTATGAAACATATGTGCAGGAAAGGAGGTGGTAAATGTAATTACTATATCAATCTCTCAACATGGCAGTGAAGTGGTAGAGTTATCATTACTTTAAACAGGTTTCTTTTAATAACAATTCATTTTATATTTAATCTTTACTAACAAGTTATGCATGTGTATGGGTTGTTAAAATCATGTATGTTCAAACCTGTATTTTAGGGCAGACTATCGTACCTGCACGCATTCATATAACAAGAGAATCACTTAAAATATGCATAAGTATTGTAGTGAAAAGCCATCCTCTACACACAATACAGCTGCTTAACAAAGTTTGGATCATTTCTTTTAGACTTGGTATGAAAAGTATCAAGTAACATAGTTCAACTCGTTCAATTTTCATTATACCAAAGATTGAGATTTGTTGAGTAGATGAAGAAAAAGATGTTCTTATAAGATGCTTAAAGAGAAAATTCATAGTACTTCAGGGCAACATTTTGCACTGAGTTATGCCAGCTAAGGTTAGATAAAGAAAAAAATCTAGAAAATAGTAAATCATGATTTTTTTGTTAGTATGGAATATCACAATGTTATCAAATATTTCCTAGTTTGACAAAACCTTTGCGGAAAATGCGTCCAATATATAAAATATAACAGAAAGAAGAAAACTGTGTCCCTATTTCGGAATATATTTTTTTTCTGGCATGCCACATAATCTGTTCCTTATGGGAAACTGATCCATTAACACATTAATTCATAAGTAACTTTAACTTTATTTTGTTTAAAAAAATTTGAAAAATCATATTTTTCAAAAACGCTGATATTAAAGGGAATTCTTACAGATTTAAAACAAACTCAACGGCAGTAGAGTGGACATGTAGAAGCTAAGAAAGTCACAACAATCCCCTAAATCGACATTATAATGTCTGTAAAGATCAAATCAAAGGACATTCCATTAAACATTATTAACATTACTTATGCTATCACCATAAACGATTATTTACAGAAACAATAGATAGGTATTTTGGATATTCTTTGTCTTAAAATGGCTACGTCCTCAAAAGCAAACCCATTGGTAATATTTAAAATGACTGTACACTTTGGTTTTGGTCTGTTTATCAAGTATGGCATAATCCAATGTTAACGTTGTTTTAGTAGAAGAGTGACGCCGCTAATGGCTTAAATATTGCTCAAGCAGCGTGAAACAATAATTAGCAATAAAAAGCTTCAATTATATTCATTATCATAATCAAAATGCTCACAAATGAAGCAATTGTCAGTAACGGTAAGACAGACCAACTGGTTTCATTCATTAAGAGGCCATGTGTCCATCATACTTTGATGCTTATAATAGAACTATACTTCATGAAATTGATAAGTCATTGAACATAGTTTAAGGATAAATGAAAATTGTATATAGTCATATCCATAGTCATATCTGCGACAATATTCCCAAATCATCGTTTTTTGCTACTGAATCATTGTGAAACAGCGAGAAAACTTGTCATTTCTCTTTTTTTTAAATTAATTGTGGTGCATATTTTCTGTCAGGGAAACTGCCGGAGGCAAGGGATTTGATCTAATAAGAACAGTTGCTCGATCAACATTAAATGATTTGATCTTCCTTTGTTGGTAGAGAATGAATCATTTACTGTTTAAAAATAATATCCATATGGTTGTGTTTGCCTTAAGCATAATGTTGGGTATTAAGATTTTTAAGAACCAGCATTTTCACTCATGGATTGCACTCGTGTATATTTCGTGTTGAGAAAATACCTTAGCAGAACGTAAGGTGTCAATTGGGGTAATTAATCTGTCGATATTCCAGCATGTAAGTTTCAAGGTCCAATGGTTCCTCTCAACATGGTCGATTATTACGTCACTAGGGACGAGAATATATATAAACTAGTTTCTTAAAATTATTTTGTTTGTGTATGTGTTTTTGTTTTTAACATCAACAAAATGTTCTTTGATGTATTGAGTCTGATGTTCTTAACCTCTAAAGTTTAAAGAAACTGAATAAAAAATAGCCTTTTAGTTGTTTTGTTATATATACGTTCTTTTAAATTATATTCGTTATATATAACAGTTCATAAACATTAGAAATTTACGGCCACATTTTAGTTTACCAATTCATTCAAAGTCCAATAAATTACTAAGACAGTAGTACAGTAATCGAACCCCTTTAAGGTTGAACGATAGTGGATCAAAGTGTTATGTTGAATTTGATAATTCCGTCAATGTAAGTCAATACTGTAATTATTCACTAGATACGAAATTCAATCAAAATCTAAGTAAATATATTCTTAAAACAACCTTTTAATTACGTATCTGAGATTTTAATGTCAATATTGGAATATATCTTAAAGAGGCAGTATGTTTTGTTTCTTTAAACACATTGAAGTAGTTAAAAGGGTAACTGTCTAGCAGATTTTGAACTTGTCCTATTCTCTCCTATTCTCTCTTCAACAAATATGCATAAAATTCGTTTACATTTCTACAGATATTCAGAATATATATGTTATATACAAAATGGAAGTGTTACAGTATATTTTGATGCTCAACAAACGTGCTGAAAGGTGTTATTTTAACGCTTGATGAAAATACCTTTAATGATGATAAATCATAAACGTTAAGTTCATAAGTTATGAATGAATTTACAAGACAATATAATGTGGCTCTAAACAGAACCTTTATTGACAATTTATATATCAATTTATGTAAGTGATATTTTGAAACGAAGCAGACCAACATATTCTGTAAAACATACTCTGTCACTGTACATGAACTTGGGCGTATGCAATGTAAGAAGAACGCATGGTTAACATGTTACAGCACAGAACTTGTTGATGTTTATGTCTTATCTACCAAAAAAAATTATATGGAAACATTGTATGTAAATTCAAAATAACAACATAACCAACCGATTTTGATTAAGTATGTGGTACATGTATTTTCACAAAAACGCCCCAGAGGCTTTTATTTCCGGTGAACGATATTAGTTGATTACAAATAGTTTCATGCGACGAAGAGCGTTGTTTACTTAATAGATCATGTCACTTAATTATTTCATAACTGATCTTTCATTCAAGAGCTTTGTCCAAAAACTGTCTGATAATTTTGTTCTTGAATTTCGGAACAATCAGTCTTGTATTACCATTCGCAATCAGCTATTATTTCCGACTGGGAATGCCAACAGCTTTCGGTGAATAAAATGACAAGGGAAATGATAAGTTTAAGCAATTCTCTGGTGAGTAATTGTATGTCATTGAACACAGTGATAATCATCTTTTTATCATAATGAATTAACCCTGCTGACAATATAAAGCCAAATGACACAGTCAGTTCTAAATGTGTTTGTTCAATGTGTCTGTTTGAAATTTGGAGCGTTGTTTGCAGACAGTCAGCAGTGAAAGAATAATATTTTAATCTATCAATCACCTTTAGTATATCCATTAGGAAAATGATATGATAAGATTCAGAGGACTTAAAATTGAAAATAAGCAACATGCTTCTTGCTTGATAAAGGTGACCATAACAAATTGCTATCTTCGTCAGCTTTGTTATTTATTCATCACAACATTGTAATTTGAAAACTACAATGTAGCTTGAAAGCTTAAGTTGTTTAAAGTATTAAACATGTTGATCGATAAAGTGAGTTTTTTCAAACAGTTTACATCTAGATGAAGTAACATATACATAAATGCCTTGAACATTCGATGATATCTTTAATCTTATCAGAGGCTGATAGGGTCAGTACATACCAATGAGATCCTAGCATTTCTAAACAGCAAAATGTGATTTCAAAATTGCCAGAATCAAGCTACTACATTTCAAACATTGATTGTTGAGTCACAAATTATTATTGATTGATAGTAGATGAGTGTACACTGGTTCCACCCCATGCTATGAATCATCAGCTCCTCACTCATCGTAGTTTATTTCTCTGATTTACCATGTGATTTATTGACAACCCATATTGATAAATCTATACCAGTCAAAAATTCTTCTTTCGTGGTAATCAAACATAAACATTCGTTTTTGTTTTGCATGATTTGTTTCCTTAAATGGTAGCATTTATTTTTTTATACATCCAGTATGTTTGAGTTCTTGAATTACAGAGATGTTTAACTTAAAACTGTAAAGTTTGTGACAGTACCAATGTACTGTTGGACAGATCATGAACAAATAATGCATCGTAATTTTACAATGATGGATTTACTTAAAACGCCTTAAAAGTAAAATATGTCTGATGACTGTGGCTATTTGTGACAGTAGTATTCGGATTATATATCAATATACCATTGTTGAAATATGTCAACTATTACCATGGTCTTTATTTTCAAATGACACACAACGAATGATACTTCTTGATACTTCTTCCGGGTTCATTTTAAAATATCTATCTAGCAAAATTTAGCATTTTGTAATTTGTAGGGTAAATCAATAAAAATAGAACACAAAGAAAAGATAGTGCTTCAATCTAATTGTAGTCAATGATACATATCTTTAACAAGATTAAAGGATTTTTATCTGAAGTAAATCAGACAAACTATAAAAAAATAAATCGGCAGGTAATGTATCTACGTCATAATGTTTTAACATATAACGACACTTTGCAAAAGCTTATTTATATCAATGTTTATTCTTCGAATTCTGAGTTTTTCTACATTTTTTATATTGTAATAATATTAAATTGAAAATAGGTACATAAATTAAACATTAAACTTACTAACTGATGATATCATAAACAATAACAAAAGGTAACTTAACATTAACATCCTCTAACTCTACTCAAACTTTAAACATCATAACTGATGATATTAATTATCAATCTATTAATGTCAGTTCATGGACAAAGAACCTGTCTAAAGGTCTTACTTGGTCATGAGACTAATAGCAATGGATTGATAAATGACACAAACTCTGCCTGACAACCACTTTGATGTGAAACATGGTGATTGTTTTCTCACAGTCAAGTAGCTTATATAAACCTCAGGACTCGAGGAAAATTGTATTCCATGTAATGAATCATGCAAGACAGTGATTTCTGGCATAGAAAGAGTACCTTTACGGTTCATATTTGCAAACACTTCATTGATTGAAATGTTCGATGATTTAGCCAGTTTATGATCCGCTTAATCGTTGTCTAACTCATTCGGGGTATTTGCTTGCATAGCAACATTCACATTATTGACCACATTATGTTTCTGTGAAAGTGCAAAGTAATTTTACTCGTTTGAAGACGGACACATTCCTTAAAACTGAAAACGGATAACTAATGCTGGATAATTCAAATCAAAACCAAGGATGGATGGATGAAGGGGTAATTCTTGTAGTGGGTTATTAAGTTATAATTACCTATGATAGAAGGATTATCCAAAATCATCATTGATGTCTCAAACCTTTCCCACAGTTTGATAGAAATTGAGTGAAAAAATGACTTTTTAAGAATACACTGACAGATGACACAATTTGATAATTTATTTTTAGGCTTCTTCGTTTATTTTTGCAATAATGCCGCCAGAATACATTGAACATGAGTGCTTTTCTCCTAGGAACAGATGCTCTTGTTATAATCATATTTCATTTAAGAAATAAAGTTTGCTCTACCCCAATGTGTTTTGTAATAAAGTATAGTTTTGCCCTGAACTATTATAGTTAAAGTACGAGGACGGTAGTTCAGGGCAAAACTATACTTTATTACAAAACACATTGGGGTAGAGCAAACTTTATTTCTTTTCTAAGATACCAAACTTATTTTCAGGGAAGTATATACATTCCTATAATTTCAAATTAAAATATTGTTAAAATAACTTAAATTAAATATCCATGAACAGGGCTAACTGCTGGCTATTCCATGTTTCGAACTCACCCTCTAATTCAAAAATATTGTGTATTGGTTAAACAGTTGATTATGTTAATGTAGCGGTTTTATTTTCTCATTTATAAAGTTTAGAATTTTTTTCTCTTGTTATTTTTTTCATTGATTAAACAAAACAAAAGACTCAGACAACTCTTGTTTAATAAAACGTTACTTTTGAACAGTCAAGTTGTGCGATCATGCAGTGCGGGCCACTCTGCCCATATAAGGCTTATTACGTGATTGACATTCTAAAATGAATTATGAGTATTGTTTGTCAGGAAGCGTGGTCTAGATCTAACATTCATTTTTTGCTGTTGTCATAAAAGTTGAATTTAATGGTACCACCGCTAATATTAGCTGACTGGAGGAGCTGTACACCATGAAAGGGAGTACAAACTGTATTGGTTGAGCTATATGACACGTTGCTTGGCAGAGACGGTTGACGTGTGTCAACGTCACAAATGCTACGGGGCGCCGTGACCTGACGTGGAATTTCAACGTGGTCACTCGACGGAGGTAAACATGTCGGAGGCAGAGCCTTGGATTCAGCGGAGTCGTTGTTCCCCTGTAAGATGTTACTAAATGCCCTTCGCTGAGCTACTGATGGAGTGGTTATATAGATTTTCAGCGACTGTTCATTTCTGTGACCTGTGACGGACATAATACCAAGGGCCCCAACCCCGGCTTCGGAAAGTTTGGTTGCTGCCGTCGCACGAACACAGTGGTTCGTGTAGATTTTAAACAAATCCGCTGCAGCGGATATTGTTGCCATCATCTTTTTAAGAGTGCACTCGCCCATTGCCGACTGTGCATACCAAATGTCTGACTTTAGTATTACAAGTGGACGCTGAAAAAATACACTGACTGACAGATTTCGTTTGGAAAGGTACAATATCATGCTTTGTACAGGGCACCGTTCATCCCCTGTCTCATACATACGTGGCTGTTTGGAATGTTCCCTACTGTCAATGCCATGATGCGTTTTGTCGGCCTCATTGTACGCCATCTGAAAATACTCGGCTCCAGTGTCATCCTGTGACAAAACAAACGAATCTCCCCTGAGACTACGAAGACCCTCTATTCCACGCCTACCGAAGTGAAGGGTGACCTCAAACCAGACTTTCCTTACAAGAGAAAGAGGGGAGTCATCTGAAAGTGTTCCACTTGTGTACAAGTGATCCAAATCGCCATGTGAGATTGGATCATGATGCCGAGTGACATCCTTACCAGCACGCTTCATCTCCTTCACAACACCGACAAACACATGGTTGGACGACATAAACTCCCTGTCATGCATAATGTTTATTTGTCTATCAAAAGGCGGCGACGTCAGGTGTCGATTGATAGCAGCACGAATTGACATCAAAGCTGATTTGGAGTACTCTTTGCCATTTTGGGTTCTAACCTCCGCGTAAAATCGCCTGAGATTTCCATTGAGTTCATCAACAGGTCTTATCTCAAATTCCAATGGAAAACTGTTGCTCTGAAGCCAATCTGAAATGAATATTGTGATTGTGTAATATTTCGTTAAAATGGATACACAGGATTCGAAATGGAAATATAAAATTTGATTGCCGAACAAAGTAAGTTTTTTGTTTTTATTTTCATTTGTTTACTGCTACGATAAAAATATCTTCAATACATTTTCTTTGACTATAGTTATAAAATTATAAAACACCTTCGAGTAAAGTGAAATTTAGGCCCTAATTCGGTTACCAAATAGTCAGGGATACTATAACTATATTTCGTACCTCTAAAAATCTTTAATGCCCATTTTGTGCTGTTCTCCGTTGACTTTTCATTCCTACTTTTAGCTAGTTGTTGCAATCTGGTCTCGTCTACATTCCCAAATCTTGATTTATCCTGAGGAGGTCGAATCGGCTCAGGTGTAATTAACGCAGGTGGGCTTTCCGGAACGCTGATCAACATGTCATCATCACTGTCATTAAAGTCAATTTCATGTTTAAAAACACATCTTCGACATCCAGTTCTCATGTTTTCTACGGCATACTTCCTTGCCATATTTCTTCCTGGTAAATAAAACTCCACGACTCGACAAAACTCTCCGTTAAACGAAACTTCATCGCCAATCGACAATTGATAGGGATGCGCCATGTTGATTGATAGAACCGAGATGAAAGGTTACCATGGACACGCGTGATAAACGAGGGGGCAGCGGGGAAGAGCGGATAGCGTCATTCAATTGTTACGTCATGTAAAAACTATACCTTTATTGTCTGATAAAGTACTTTTTTTTCGATTGTTCTAACCGCTAGGTATCTTAGAATAGGCTTTACTAGGTTTATTTCAAAGTAGATCATTAGAAAAATGCAGATGATAATTATAAGTAGTCTTTAATGTTTGCAAGAATTGGTGCTTATCAATAAGATTGATTTTCCCGTTCGCATTCATCATGCAATACTTATGAGCTCATCACGCTCATCATGCAAAGATGATTTTGCCTTCTTGCTTACCTATTCGTAATGGAGCTATTAGAATGTTTTGAAATTCAATTTTAATGAGACGTAACAATTTTTAATAAGCAAGATTGTGAGATGCTGTGGGAAGATTTTAAACAACGTATCACAAATATGCAATTTACTACATAGAGTTAATCCTTTAGATTAAAAAACTTTTCAGGCCACAAAACAGTTGAGCATCTAGAACTAAGTCAAAGGTATCCGTTAGATCATCCTCTCTATGGTTAAAACGGATACGCTGATGTTCCACTTTCATAACATGGGACATAACCCATCTTGAAGCTGCGAGCTATGACCTATGAACTATCTAATCATAGTAAACCAATGACAGCGCCTGAAAGGTGAGTCTTTGTACAGTTCATTGAATATGATGCTTACTTTTAAAAAAACATTACCATCATGGCACAAAACAACACTAGATCTGATGGCAACAACTTATCAACTCCATCAATTATGTTTTCGTCAACGAAAACAATCATTAAAGAAAATCATCGGTTCAAATAGATATTTCACGATTTGTGACAAGGGTGTGCTGACCCCTGACATAAAAGCTTGGTGATGAATGTGTGAACTTTTAAAATTTGAACCCATAATGAGTTAGATCGTTCCACATAACGTTCCTTTTACATACATGTGTTGTTAAGAAGGTTGGATACTTTTGTAAATGAGAATCCGTAACAGTCAGACTGTGATATTGAAAAGTTTGAGTTTTAAAATATTTACTGTATTATAACTGTGTACAAGTATTTGTTTTATGATAAAATTCATATTACTAATTAACCATAAAATTAATGAAAAGGTCTATAAAAGGGTAATGTTCACAATGAAGAGTTATCTCCCCTGGAATAAATCTCCCCTGCAAAAGATAAAACTAAAAGATGAAAATAAATGCAGTTTTTATGACAAAGAATAAGAGACCAGAACTCATCTGTTTTTCGATTGTCCCATTATTAGACATAAATTGAACAAGTGAAGCAATGGATAGAGACATATATGCAGAAGCGAACATAAAGCTATCAAAACGAAACATTTGTCTTAGTACATAAACAGGATAATGAACATGATAATCACAAATGTGAAATACACTTTTTTCAAAATAAAACAAAACTTCACATACATGTACATTCAGAATGACCTAAGGAAAACATATAACATTGGCAAATATAACGCTTATTCGACTTCCATCTACTCCAAATATATGAAATTCTGGTCAACCTGCCATTTACTATTCAAAGACTATTCAGTTTCTTCTGTATATGGCTTTGTTACCACTGTAATGAGAACTCGATATAAAGTTAAATTATTTATACGTATGCAAATTCGGCTATATGGAAATGCTGCTATGTAAAAATTTCATCTTCTATGTAACTTGAACTAAAATGTGCGTATACCCAAAAAAGAAATAGAAAAATATATTTTAAAATACTGTTTTCTTTCTTTTGAATCTTATTAAAGTGTGTTTTGACTATGCAATATATAATTTTCACCAACATTTTAATATGAGAATTCCTTATTTTTATGAAAGAATAAATATTTTAAGAAAAGCTAATTTGTATGGATTTAGTTAATATTACTTCCAAGTTCCTATTTTTGCATTAGTTTATTTCTATACTGCAATGTCTTATTAGAAAAACATGAAATTAACAATTGTAGTCCGAAGTCAACTTCAGAGTTTTTAAAAGTGTTTTAATTTCATCAGTTGGTGCACTAACGAGAGAAGTGTTTTTGAACAAATACTGTAGTGAAAAAGAAATAGGGACATGACAGTTCCTGTTGATATGCAAATGTAAGTATCCCTTATGTGGTAGTTATTGATGCCACCCTTAAACAGTGAAATAAATCTGACACTTGAATCTTGCTTATCTTACTGTTTTCTCAGGCCTCACTACGCCCTTGTTTTTAATATCTAAATAGCGATGTTTCCAACAACTTTTGTATTTCGCTGATCAATATTCTTTTCAACAACTGTCTGATTTTAAATGGCCAATCTATTAACTATTGTATTGTTTTAATTCATATGCTTTCGGGTTTAAGTATTATTCATTGGGGAACATTTGCCGGACTGTGTGCGAATCGTTGAGAAACTAACAGATTTCCATTTTTTACTGCAAATAGTTTGATGAAATGTGAACAGCAGATTCATATGCTTTGTACAAACCTCTTTCTATTCTGTAAAAAATGCATCTACATTATTGTGCTGAATGTCTTTCAGGGATGAGTGATCGATGAAGTGCAATTGGATTTTTTAACAGGGTTGATAAAAGAGCAGACAAATGTAGTTGGTAATAAATCAATTCATCATCTACCAATTTATAAAATTCATATATTTCAAAAGGGCAAATATGCTTAAAAATCAGAGAAACTCTAGGTGACCTTTGTTTGCAGCTCCTACAGATCTAGAATCACCATTAAAGTGATATCAGCATAAAATATTACCCCTTTCAGAGTAAAAAATTTTGTGTGCACCAATGGTATATCATCTTTTGAGGTATGTATTACTCAACAACATGATAATTATCATTAATAGCAGATAATAAAAGCGAGGTTCCAAACAATGATTTGAAATTGAACTTTAAATTTATGTTCATTTCTTTATCAAGTATTTTGCTGTCATGTATGATCATAAAGCTATCGCTTCTGTCATTTATATTTATCATTTAATTTGATTAATTACATTGTGCGAGTATTTTTAGAGATGCAAAGAATTAGACATGGTTCAATCAATGTCAATGTACGTAAAGAAGCAATTTTCTAATTGATGGGGTTTCCTCTGTAAACAGTGACGACCATTGCAGAGTAAACATAGTAAGAATGTCCTGGATGTAGATTTCAGTGTCAGTGATGTTCTCAGAGTCTTTTTATCTCGTAAAGCTTGTTGAGTACAGCTAAACTAACGTCAAAACTGCCATTTCATAGGCGTCTAACTAAAATTTATCAAATACTTTGGAATGTGACATGCCACTTAGCAAAATGTACTTATTTCTTGATATTGGTCAAAATATTTTAGTGCTTTATTGCAGAAAATAAATCATAGAATTTTTAACATCTGAACTGGAATCTTTACCAAGTAAGAAATGCCAGACTTGTTTGAAGCAAGAAACGTATATCATAACAATGACATGTAATTCTATTATTGCAGATAATTATTTGTAGGAGCATATTTCAATTGTTCATCAGATATCGAATGCATTGTGAATAAATCACTCATGACAGCTAGATTTCAATTAATGATAGAATATTAGTTTCATGCACGTTAGATATAACAAGGAGACAAGTCCTGATATTTCATTTTTCTTTAACTTCATTTCATATATTGGAATTATCGAAATCTTTTCTAATAAAGATAATAACAATATCTGTGGTGGCACGTGGTTCTTTGCAATGATCATTTGACACCTTTCAGTGTAGTTCAGCAACAACAAGCGCAGCTCCCTTGATGGGTGAATAACCCTTTGCTTGATAATCTGGGAGTTTGAAGGGTTGATTTCCTGTCCCACACTGAGACATAAGTTTATAAACGTGTGTCACACCCTGGGTGGGTGACTTAATTTCGAAGCATGCCTCTGTTCACCCAGCAGTGATTGGGTACCTGGTTTAATGATACGATGGTAGTTTGAATTTGAACCTGAAGGTGGCGACCTGTTGTATTGTCCTCAGGGTGTTTTGTACTCGCTTACCAGTTTAATATGTCAGTAAGTGTTTTGAGCATGCAATGTGCATGGGTTTATAGTATGCCCTTTATAAACTGACTTAAACTATTTCAAATGTCTTTGTAAGACTAAAATCATGCACTCATAAAAGACGTCAATTATCATTTGGCACTTTATTCATGAAAAGGTAAACAACCACACACAGAACCGAAAGGCATACATGTAAGTCTGTCTTTCATTTATAAAGGATATAAAAAAAAAGAATCCAATCAAGTAGTTCTCCAGTACAATGAGTGGGCAAGAACAAGTTTTTGTTCCTGCAAATACTTTTAAACAATAAAGTGTTATCAAAACCAAATGCAGCGATGACGAAATTGAGTAGACCGTGCAAAACATATGGTTTTACAACATACTAATTTTAAAATGAAATGCCTGACAGTAATGAAAAGATAAAACAACTGCTCTTGCCATATGTTGTTATTTACTCTTTTTTTTCTATTTATTTGCTCTTTTGACGTTGTAACGTTTTGTGTATGATGAGTTGTGCTCCCTCAGGCTGCAATGATAAATAAAGGCATCGTCTTAACTTAATAATGATATTTTAATAATAAATAGTAACTTTGGTTAAACAGTTGTAAAGTATTTATTGTTTAGCAGAAAGTAAATTTCTTTCAATAGCAAACAACATGGTTATAATTGTTCGCAAATTTGGCTTTGAAACTGATAACTTATACTTAGTACTTATGAAACATGTGTGCAAGAAAGGAGGTGGTAAATATAATTACTACATCAATCTCTCAACATTGCAGTGAAGTGGTCGAGTTATCGTTACTTTAAACAGGTTTCTATTAATAACAATTGATTTTATATTTAATCTTTACTGACAATTTATGCATGTGTATTGGTTATTGAAATCATGTATGTTCAAACCTATATTCTAGGGTCAGACTATCGTATCTGCACGCATTCATATAACAAGAGAATCATTTAAAATCTGCAAAATCAATGTAGTGGAAAGCCATCCTCTACACACAATACAGCTGCTTAACAAAGTTTGGATCATTTCTTTTACACTTGGTATGAAAAGAATCAGGTAATATAGTTCGACTCGTTCAATTTTCATTATACCAAAGATTGAGATTGTTGAGTAGATGAAGAAAAAGATTTTTGCGCTGATTTATGCCACGCTAAGGTAAGATAATAACAAAATCTAGAAAAAAAGTAAATTGTGAATTTTTTAAATGGAAGTATGGAATGTCATAATGTTATCAAATATTTCCTAGTTTGACAAAACTTTTGCGGAAAATGCGTCCAATTAATAAAATATAACAGAAAGAAGAAAACTATGTCCCTATTTCGGAATATATTTATTTCTGGCATGCCACATAATCTGTTCCTTATGGGAAACTAACACATTAATTCAAAAGTAACTTTAACTTATTTTGTAAAAAATTTTTGACGAATCATAATTTTCAAAAACGCTGATATTAAAGGGAATTCTTACAGATTTAAAACAAACTCAACGGCAGTAGAGTGGACATGTAGAAGCTACGAAAGACACAACAATCCCCTAAATCGACACAATAATGTCTGTAAAGATCAAATCAAAGGACATTCCATTAAACATTATTAACACTACTTATGCTATCACCATAAACGATTATTTACAGAAACAATAGATAGGTATTTTGGATATTCTTTGTCTTTAAATGGTTACGTCCTCAAAAGCAAACCAATTGGTAATATTTAAAACTGACTGTACACTTTGGTTTTGGTCTGTTTATCAAGTATGACATAATCCAATATTAAAGTTGTTTTAGTAGAAGAGTGACGCTAATGGTTTAAATATTGCCAAAGCAGCGTGAAACAATAATTCATTCACTCGGTCTCTTTAGTATTAGTTATTATTGTCAAACATTACAAACATGACTATAATATTTTTAAAACATCTTACGACAAATCTGGTTACTGTGCCTTATCTAAAAACAGTTTTACGTTTTGTGTACAAACTGATATGTATTTAGAAAACATGTATGCAGAAAAAGAGGTGGTAAATGTTATCATTCTGTCAATATCT
This sequence comes from Steromphala cineraria, assembly GCA_916613615.1. Taxonomy (NCBI): domain Eukaryota; kingdom Metazoa; phylum Mollusca; class Gastropoda; order Trochida; family Trochidae; genus Steromphala; species Steromphala cineraria. The sequence goes on from OU744729.1 coordinate 11,442,078, forward strand.
CAGAAGTGGTCCAGCTAATTGTTTCTTTTTACATGGTCGATTTTGTAACAAAGGTCTCTTTACATATTATTATGATGAAAAAGGAACAGACGTTGGGTTTTAAATGTCAACGATTTTTATTCATTATTTGAAAAGGCGGTGTGTGTAAAAGTGTTGAATGTAATCAATTAATAGAGCGTAACAAGCCGTGTCACTTTAATGAATTAATGCATTTCGTGTGTACTTGCATCAAACATGTTTAACAACTGTCCAGTTACTGTGCAGATTGTGACTAATCTTAACAGAGTTACTTTATTTATTAGAAAAAGAAGTATTTAACGATTATCAATTATAAAAAGCTTCAATTATATTCATTATCATAATCAAAATGCTCACAAAGTGAAGCAATTGTCAGTAACGGTAAGACAGACCAACTGTTTTCATTCATTAAGAGGCCATGTGTCCATCATACTTTGATGATTATAATAGAATTATACTTCATGAAATTGATAAGTCATTGAACATAGTTTAAGGATAAATGAAAATTGTATATAGTCATATCCATAGGGCTTTGAATGGTTTCAATTGAGAAATTTGTGAATTGATCTTTAGGTTATGGGTAAGATCAATCCTGCATACCTTAAACGGCATCTCGAGAATATTCCAAAATCATCGTTTTTTGCTACTGAATCAATGTGATGTGAATATGAAACAACGAGAAAACTTGTCATTTCTTTTTTTTAAAATGAATTGTGGTGCAAATTTTCGGTCAAGGAAACTGCCTGAGACAAGGGATTTGATCTAATAAGAACAGTGGCTCGATCAACATTCCATGATTTGATCTTCCTCTGTTGGTAGAGAATGTATCATTAACTGTTTAAATATAATATCCATATGGTTTTGTTTGTCTTAAGCATAATGTTGGGTATTAAGATTTTTAAGAAACAGCATTTTCACTCATGGATTGCACTCGTGTATTTTACATTTTTATACAAATAATGAGCTAATGATGAGCACTTTCCTTTGCATATTCAACGAGCTTGAATACTTCACAACTAATTATATAAATATGCTCTCAGAATTCTCATCTTAAGAACTTTTTTTTAAAAGTTGAAATGTTATGTTAACCTCTCACAATAATTCATATCTGCTCTTTCTAATTATCCTTTCGATAACTGATCAATTATAAATAGCGATTCATTCTTCTCAATGCATCTGATTTCTGTAATGGGTTTGATATGCATTAGTGTTCTACGTTTACATTAAGATATCACTCTTGTTGAGAAAATACCTCAGCAAAACGAAAGGTGTCAAAGGGGGTAATTAATCTGTCGATATTCCAGCATGTAAGTTGCAAGGTCCAATGGTTCCAATCAACATGGTCGATTTTGTCACTGGGGATTAGAATGTATCAAACTCGTTTTTGTAATCCTTTTGTTAGTGTGTGTGTTTTTGTTTTTAACATCAACAAAATGTTCATTGAGGTATTGAGTTTGATGTCCTTAATCTTTAAGGTTTTAAGACACTGATTAGAAAATTACTTATAACTTGTAATGTGATCGTAACATTTATTTTTTACAGGAAAATTGATGTTTAGTTTGTTTACCAATTCATTCAAAGTTCAATAATTACCACAGACAGTATAAAACCTAGAAGATGATAATAGGTTTAAACGTATACGAATATATATACATGTATATTGATATTTAATACAATAACTTAGTCTATAATCTAAATAATCTAATGAAAAAACGAAACATCTTTGATCTTTGTTGATAACAAATATATTCTTTCCGATGGAAGAGCCGTGCTTACATTATTGATTTCATGTCACTTAATTATTTCACAACTGATCTTTCATTCAAGAGTTTTGTCCAAAAACTGTCTGATAATTTGGTTCTTGAATTTCGGAACCGTTAGTCGTGTATTACCATTCGTAATCAGCTTTTATTTCAAATTGGGAATGCCAACATCTTTCAATAGATAAAGTGACATGAATAATTGACATTGCTTATATTATAAAACAAAGATAATATTTCTTATTGACAAGGGAAATTATAAACTAGGTTTAAACTATTCTCTTGTGAGTAATTGGATGCCGTTGTACACAGTAGAGATCATCTTTGAGCCATTGATGAAATTATCCTGCTGATTATGTTAAGCCAAATGACACAGTCAGTTCTAAACGTGTTTGTTCAATGTGTCTGCACGAAAGTTGGAGCGTTGCTTGCAGATAGTCCACCATGAAAGAAAAATATTTCAATCTATCAATCAACTTTAGTGTATTCATTAGGAAAATGATAAAAATGACTTAAGAGGACTTATAATTGAAAAATAAGCAACCTGCTTCCTGCTTGATGAAGGTGCTATTATGACCATAACAAATTGCTTTCTTCGTCAGCATTCTTATTTATTCATCATAACATTGTGATATGAAAAAAAAACAGCTTAAAAGCTTGAGTTGATTAATAAATTAAACATTTTGATCGATAAAGTGAGTTGTTTCAAACAGTTTACGTCTAGATGAAGTAACATATACACAAATGCCTTGAAAATTCGATGATATCTTTAATCTTCTAAGAGGTTGATATGGTCAGTACATGACAATGAGATCCTAGCATTTCTAAACAGCAAAATGTGATTTCAAAATTGCCAGAATATTTTAATGAAGCTACTACAGTTCATACATTGATTGTTGAATCACAAATTATTATTGATTGAGAGTGGATGAGTGTACACTTGTTCCACCATGCTATGAATCATCAGCTGCTCACTCATCGTAGTTTATTACTCTGATGTATCATGTGATTTATTGACTAGCCATTTTGATTAATCTATACTAGTCAAAGATTCTTCTTTCGTGGTAATTAAACATACACATTCGTTTTTGTTGTGCTTGATTTGTTTCCTTAAATGTTAGCATTTATTTTTTATACATCCAGTATGTTTGAGTACTTCAATTACAGAGATGTTTAACTTAAAACTGTGAAGTTTATGCCAGTACCAATTTACTGTTGGATAGATCATGAAAACATAATGTATCATAATTTATGGATTTACTTAAAACGCCTTAAAAGTAAAATATGTCTGATGACTGTGGCCAGTTGTGATAGTAGTATTCGGATTATATATTAATATACCATTGTTGAAATATGTCAACTATTACCATGGTCGTTATTTTCAAATGACATACAACGGATGATACTTCTTGATACTTCTTCCGGGTTGTTTTTCAAATATCTATCTAGCAAAATTTTGCATTTTGTAATTTGTAGGATAAATCAATAAAAAAAAAAGAACACAAAGAAAAGATAGTGCTACAATCGTGTTGTAATCAAAACATACAAAATGATCATGTTAAAGGAAAGGTTGAGAATGAGTTGGTATCAGTCAATGATACATATCTTTAACAAGATTAAATGATCTTTATCTGAAGTAAATTAGACAAACTATAAAAAATAAAATCGGCAGGTAATGTATGTACGATATAATTTGTTAACATAATGACACTTTGCAAAAGCTGATTTATATCAATGTTTATTCTTCGTATTCTGAGTTTGTCTACATTTTTTATATTGTAATAATATAAAATTGAAAATAGGTACATAAATTAAACATTAAACTTACTAACTGATGATGTCATAAACAATAACAAAAGGTAACTTAACATTAACATCCTCTAACTCTACTCAAACTTTAAACATCATAACTGATGATATTAATGATCAATCTATTAATGTCAGTTCATGGACAAAGAACCTGTCTAAAGGTCTCACTTGCTCATGAGAACAATAGCAATGGATTGATAAATGACTAACTCTGCCTGATAACCACTTTGATGTGAAACATGGTGTTTGTTTTCTCACAGTCAAGTAGCTTATATAAACCTCAGAACTCGAGGGAAATAGTTATTCCATGTAATTAATCATGGAAGACAGTGATTTCTGGCATAGAAAGAGTACCTTTACGGTTCATATTTGCAAACACTTCATTGATTGAAATATTCGATGATTTAGCCTGTGTATGGTCCCTTTAATCGTTGTCTAACTCATTCAGGGTATTTGCTTGCATAGAAGCATTCTCATTATTGACCACATTAGGTTTCTGTGAAAGTGCAAAGTAATTTTACTCGTTTGAAGACGGACACATTTCTTAGAAGCTGAAAACTGATAACTAATGCTGGATAATTCAATTCAAAACCAAGGATGGCTGGACGAAGGGGTAAATTCTTGTATTGGGTTATCAATTTATAATAATTAACCTACAATAGGAGGATTATGCAAAATCATGATTGTTATCTAATACATTTGCAAAGTTTCAGAAGGATTGATAAAAATTGAGTGGAAAAAAAACAATTCGATAAAATATTTTTAGGCATCATCGTTTATTTTCGTCATCATACTGCCAGAATACATTTGATAATGAGTGCTTTTCTACCTAGGAACAGATGCTGTTGCTATAATCATATTTCATTAGGCGTAATTGGGTCTTTTTAAAGTAGATCATCAAATCATGCAGTTGATAATGAAAAGTAGTCTTTAATGTTTGCAAGAATATGTGCTAATCAATAAGATTGATTTTTCCGTTCGAATACATCATGCAATACTCATGAGCTCATCACGCTCATAATACAAAGATGATTTTGCTTTCTTGCTTACCTATTCGTAATGGAGCTATTAGAATGTTTTGAAATTCCCTTTTAATGAGACGGAACAACTTTTTATGAGCAAGACTTTGAGATGCTGTGGGATGAATTTAAACAACGTGTTACAAATATGCAATTTACTACATAGAATTGATTTTTTAGATTAAAAAACGTTTCAGGTCACAAAACAGTTGAGCATCTACAACTTAGTCAAAGGTAGTAGGTACCCTTTAGATCATCCTGTCTCCGGTAAAACGTATAGCTTACGTTCAAGTTTCAAAACCTGGAACTTGAAGCTGCGCGCTGTGACCTATGACCTTTGAACTGTCTAATCAAAGTAAACCAATGACAGCGCCTGAAAGGCGAGTCAGCAAAAGTTAAAATGCGTTGCTAAAATCGCGTTTGGATTTGTACAGTTAATTGAATTTAATGTTGACTTTTTTTTTAAAACGGCTATGGCACAAGACAACACGTGCACCAATGCAACAACTTATCAACTCCAACAACTATTTTTTCGTCAACGAAAACAATGATTAAAAAACATAATCGGTTCAAATAAATATTTCACGATTTGTGACAAGGGTGTGGTGACCCTTGACATTAAAGTTTGGTGATGAATGTGAGAGCTTTTAAAATTTGAATCCAGATGATTAAGATTGTTCCATATAACGGTCCTTAACATACATGAGTTGTTAAGAAGGTTGGATATTTTTTTAAATGAGAATCCGTAACAGTCAGACTGTGATATTGAAAAGTTTGAGTTTAATAAACAAAAATAGTGACTGTATTATAACGGTGTACAAGTATTTGTTTATTGATAAAATTCATAGTACTAATTAACCATAAAAACTAAACATAAAGATCTATAAAAGGGTAATGTTCACAATGAAGAGTTATCGTCCCTGGAAAAGATCTCCCCTGCAAACGATAGAATCAAAAGATGAAAATAAATGCAGTTTTTTTGACAAAGAGAAAGAGACCAGAACTCATCTGTTTTTAGATTGTCCCATTATTAGAAATAAACGGAACAAGTTAAGCAATTGATAGAGACATATATACTGAAGCGAACATAAAGTTATCAAAACGAAACATTTGTCTTTGTACAGAAACAGAATATTGAACATGGTTATCACAACTGTGAAATACACTATTTTCAAAATAAAACAAAATGGTTTGAAAATGAAACTCACATACATTCAGAATGACCTAAGGAAAACATATAACATTGGTAAATATAACGCTTATTCGACTTCCATCTACTCCAAATATATGAAATTCTGGTCAACCTGTCATTTACTATTTACTATTCAGTTTCTTCTGTATAGGGCTTTGTTTCCACTGTAGTGAGAACTCAATATAAAGTTAAATTATATATATGTATGCAAAATTCGGGTATATGAAATTGCTGCTATGTAATCTAAAATGTGCATGTACCCAAAAAAATATTTGAATAATATATTTTAAAATATTGTTTTCTTTCTTTTGAATCTTATTAAAGTGTGTTTTGACTATGCAATAAATAATTTTCACCAAAATTTTAATAAGAGAATTCATTATTTTTGTGAAAAATAAACATTTAGAAAAAGCTTATTTGTATGGATTTAATATATATTACTTTTAAGCTCCTATTTTTGCATAAGTTTATTTCTATACTGCAATGTCTTATTAGAAAAACATGAAATTAACAATTGTAGTCCAAAGTCAACTTCAGAGTTTTTAAAAGTGTTTTATTTTTATCAGCTGGTGCACTAACGAGAGGACTGTTTTTGAAAAAATATTGTAGTGAAATGGTTAAAAAACAAATATCAAAACAACAGAAATCATCTCGGCTGCGGTAGCGCAGATATAAGAAGTCCTATCAAAACTCATATGGTTCAAAGAAAAGTATTCTTTGATAAGAAAATATCCAATTGGTAAAAACCTAGATTTCTATAAAACAAATTGCCTGGTATCAATACAAATATTGTAAAAAGAAATAGGGACATGACAGTTCCGGTATATATGCAAATGTAAGTATCCCATATGTAGTAGTTATTGATACCACCCTTAAACAATGAAATAAATCTGACACTTGAATCTTGCTTACCTTACTGTTTTCTCAGGCCTCACTACACCCTTATTTTAAAGGGTGAAATAGCACGTTTTCTTTAACAACTTTTGTATTTCGCTGATCAATATTCTTTTCAACAACTGTCTGATTTATATGGATAATCTATTAACTATTGTGTTGTTTTAATTCATGTACTTACGGATTAAAATATGATTAATTGGGACTGTATGTGAATCATTGAGAAACTCTTACAGATTTCTTTGTTTTGTACCGCAAATATTTTAATGAAATGTAAACATCATTTTACATGTATTTCACCTCACTAATCAAAGAGTGTCGTATTATTGCAGAAGACCGTAAGTTAATTTTGATTAACAGACCCTCTGTGGTCGTTCTAAAAACCTGCTTTCTATCTCTCACCATGCCTTTCCTTCAGTATTTTCTCTCCATTGAATACCTTTCTCCCTAGACTTAAAACTCTCTTTTAGATGGTAAAATCTACACGTTTAATGTGCTGAAATAGTGAAGACAACACGATAAACCAAAACTCATTCACTAACTGAAATTGCATGTCCGTCACATGTCCATTAATTGCCAATATGGTAAAACATATATAAGATAATGCCGTAAATTTCATGATATCTTAATTATTAAATAATTTTTATATTAGGGTCATTCTATTTTATTAAGTCATTCCATTCGTTCTCATACTTAGAACTCTGCATCGTAAGGGAAAATAATCAATATATCCCATTTAGGGGTTTTCAAAATCACAATAGCTCTACTCACAACACCATACATAAAATATTACCAAGACTGTCTGATGACTCATTAATAAATCATCTTTACTCCCACTAGGTCATCATATCAATAGAATTGAATGATTTATGATATCATTAGCTCTGATAACCACTTTGATGTGAAATACTGTGTTTGTATTCTCAGTAAAGTACTTTACACAAACCCTTCAACTCGAGAAAATAGTATTTCATTTAATGAATCATGCAACTAAGTTATCACATGTACAATAAGAGTACCTCACCTGAACAGGGTATGCATGTTTACAAACACTTCATTGATTGCGTTGTTCGAATATTAAGCCTGTTTTATTATCTGCATAATTGTTGCTGAGCTCATTCAGGTTGTTTGCATGCATAGAAACAATCTCATTATTTGCAATATGAGGTTCTCGAAAGGTGAGAGCTTATTATTCTTCTCGGCAGAGGACATGAAAATTGAAAGAGGATATTAAGTGCGGTTAGGGCTTTATTAATTGTGTTTAATTTCCTGATAACAAATGGTTTGGAATAATCTCATATCAAGGTAAAGATTCGTCTATGGTAACCTAATTGTCCTAGATTAACATTCATGATGTCCACAGCAATTTGACAGTTTAGTAAAGATTAATTAAAATCCTGAAGTATAAAAATACATTTACGAAACGACAGATGAACCCATTATATAAGTCCCCCTCCAGCTTCTTATGCTCTGTACAAACTTATTTCTATTCTGTAAAAATTGCATCTACATTATTGTGCTATATGTATTTCAGGGATGAGTGATAGATGAAGTGCTATTGTTTTTTTTAACAAGGTTGATAAAAGAGACGACACATAAAGTTGGTTATAAATCAAACCATCATCTACCAATTCATAAAATTCAGATATTTCAAAAGGGCAAAGATGCTTTCAAATCAGAGAAACTCTTGGTGACCTACAGATCTAGAATCACATTTGAGTGATATCAGCGTAAAATATTACCGCTTTCAGGGTAAAAATTGTTGTGTGCACCAATGCTATATCATCTTTCGAGATATGTCATTTCAAAACAGCATGATAATCATCATTAAAAGCCAATAATCGAGCGAGGTCCCAAACAATGATTTGAATTTGATCTTAAAATTCATGTTTATTACCTTATCAAGTATGTTGTTGTCATGTATGATCATAACGCTATCGTTTCTGTCATTTATCATTTAATTTGATTAATTACATTGTGCAAATATTGTCAGAGATTCAAAGAATTAGACATGGTTCAATCAATGTCAATGTACGTAAAGAAGCAATTATCTAATTGATGGGGGTTCCCTTTGTACACAGTGACGACCATTGCAGGATAAAGAAGTAAGAATGTCCGGGATGTAGATTTCAGTGTCAGTGATGTTCTCAGAATGTTTGTTCCTTGTGTCTGGAACGTGACTTGCAGGAACTACAACGTAGAAGACTATGTTTGCCATCAATCAACCTAAGTGCACCTATTAGTAAATGTCTGAGATTAATGTTGCTTTGCCTTGAGTAAATAAATAATGTTGTGCAAATTCATTTGAAGATATTTCGTTTCAGCTTCGTATGAATAAATGATATTTCTTTTACACTAACAAATTGAATGGAATGTATAGAGTTTAAATAGGATTTATAGAGTCTTAACTACTGTTTCATGTACTAACAAATAGGCTTGTCTGGGATGTTGACTATAAATACTCTTTCTAAATCCGATGTATTTCCATTTTCAAGAATACAAGATTGAATTAATAGGAGTGGCATGGCTTGGTATAACAATGACATGTAATTCTGTTATTGCAGATAATTATCTCAGATATCGAATGCATTGTGAATAAATCACTCATGACAGTTAGATTTCAATTAATGATAGAATATTGGTCCTGATATTTCATTTTTCTTTGACTTCATTTCATATATTGGAATTATCGAAATCTTTTCAAAAAAAGATAATAATGATATCTGTGGTGGCACGTGGTCCTTTGCAATGCTCATTTGACACCTTTCAGTGTAGTTCATCAACATCGGGCGCAGCTCGCTTCATGGGTGGGTAACCCATTGTTGGATAATCTGGGAGTTTGAAGGGTTGATTCCCTGTCCCACATTGAGACATGAGTTTAGAAATGTGTGTCACCCTTGGTAAGTGACTTAGTTTCAAAACACGTTGTTCCTCCGCGTCCATGACATCTACTCGTTCAATTAAAACGACCCAAATGCACACGTATGACGTTCTGTATATATATGATACGATGGTAGTCTGAATTTGAACCTTCAGCCCTCTTACAGGTGACGACCGGTTGTATTGTCCTCAGGTTTTTTTGTATTGTACCTGTACTTGTACTTTGTGCTTTGTACATGCAATGTGCATAGATATATATTATGCCCTATATAAATTGACTAAAACATTTTCAAATGTATATGTAAGACTAAAATCATGCGCTCATAATAGACGTCAATTATGTTTTGACACTTTATTCATGAAAGGAAAAAGAAACACACACAGCATCAAAAGGCAAACATGTAAGTTTGTCGTTTATTTATAAAGGATATAAAAGAAAAGAATCCAATCAAGTAGCTCTCAGTACAAAGAGTGCGGGGAAAACAAGCTGAAGTTTTAGTACCTGCAAATACTTTTAAACAATAAAGTGCTATCAAAATCAAATACAGCAGTGACGAAATTGAGTAGACATGGTGCTGTGCAAAATAATCTTTTTTTTACAACATACTAATTCTAAAATAAAATGCCTGACAATAATGAAAAGATAAAATCGGGGGAAAACAACTGCTCTTGTCATATCCTGTTATTTACTTTTTTTTGACATTGTAACGTTTTGTGTATGGTGCTCCCTCAGGCTGCAGTGATAAATATAGGCATCGTCTTAACTGGTCAATAATGATATTTAAATAATAAATAAACTTTGGTTAAACAGTTGTAAAGTATTTATTGTTTAGCAGTAAGTAAGATTCTTTCAATAGCAACCAACATTGTTATAATTTTTCTCAATTTTTGGCTTTGAAATTTATAATTTATAACTTATACTTAGTACTTATGAAACATATGTGCAGGAAAGGGGGTGGTAAATGTAATTACTATATCAATCTCTCAACATGGCAGTGAAGTGGTAGAGTTATCGTTACTTTAAACAGGTTTCTTTTAATAACAATTCATTTTATATTTAATCTTTACTGACAATTTATGCATGTGTATGGGTTATTGAAATCATGTATGTTCAAACCTATATTCTAGGGACAGACTATCATACCTGCACGCATTCAAATAACAAGAGAATCACTTAAAATCTGCATAAGTATTGTAGTGAAAAGCCATTCTCTACACACAATACAGCTGCTTAACAAAGTTTGGATTATTTCTTTTAGACTTGGTATGAAAAGTATCAGGTAACATAGTTCGACTCGTTCAATCTTCATTATACCAAAGATTGAGATTTGTTGAGTAGATGAAGAAAAAGATGTTCTTATAACATGCTTAAAGAGAGTATACATAGTACTTCAGGGCAACATTTTGCAATGATTTATGCCACGCTAAGGTAAGATAATAAAAAAAACTAGAAAAAAGTAAATTGTGAATTTTTTTAATGGAAGTATGGAATATCATAATGTAATCAAATATTTCACAAAAATTTTGCGGAAAATGCGTCCAATTAATAAAATATAACAGAAAGAAAAAAACTGTGTCCCTATTTCGGAATATATTTTTTTGTCATGCCACATAATCTGTTCCTTATGAGAAACTGATTCATTAACACATTAATTCAAAAGTTACTTTAACTTATTTTGTTAAAAAATGTTGACGAATCATAATTTTCAAAAACGCTGATATTAAAGGGAATTCTTACAGATTTAAAACAAACTTTTGCTCAACAGCTGTAGAGTGGACATGTATAGAAGTCAAGAAAGATAAAACAATCCCCTAAATCCACATACTTATGTCTGTAAAGGTCAAATCAAAGGACATTTGATGAAACATTATTAACACTACTTATGCTATCACCATAAAGGATTATTTACAGAAACAATAGATAAGTATTTTTGGATATTGTTTGTCTTTAAATGGCTACGTACTGAAAAGCAAACCCATTGGTAATATTTAAAAATGACTGTACACTTTGGTTTTGGTCTGTTTATCAAGTATGGCATAATCTAATATTAAAGTTGTTTTAGTAGAAGAGTGACGCTAATGGCTTAAATATTGCCCAAGCAGCGTGAAACAATAATTCATTCACTCGGTCGCCTTAGTATTAGTTATTATTGTCAAAGTTACAAACATGACTATAATATTTTTAAAACATTTTACGACAAATCTGGTTACTGTGCCATATCTAAAGACACTTTTACGTTTTGTGTACAAACTGATATGTATTTAGAAAACATGTTTGCAGGAAAACAGGTGGTAAATGTAATCATTCTGTCAATATCTCAGCATGGCAGTTAAGTGGTCCAGCTAATTGTTCCTTTTTACATGGTCGATTTTGTAACAAAGGTCCCCTTCAATATAATTGTCATGAAAAAGGAACAAACATTGGGTTTTAAATGTCAACAGTTTATATTCATTATTTGAAAAGACAGTGTGTGTAAAAGTGTTGAATGTAATCAATTAATAGAGCGTAACAAGTCGTGTCACTTTAATGCATTAATGCATTTCGTGTGTACATGTTTAACAACTGTCCAGTTACTGTGCAGATTGTAACTAATCTTAACAGAGTTCAATATTTATTAGAAAAAGAAGTATTTTAACGATTATCAATTGTAAAAAGCTTCAATTATTTTCATTATCATAATCAAAATGTTCACAAAGTGAAGCAATTGTCAGTAACGGTAAGACAGACCAACTGTTTTCATTCATTAAGAGGCCATGTGTCCATCATACTTTGATGCTTATAATACAACTATACTTCATGAAATTGATAAGTCATTGAACATAGTTTAAGGATAAATGAAAATTGTATATATTCATGTCCATAGGGCTTTGAATAGTTTCAATTGAGAAATGTGTGAATTGATCTTTAGGTTATATGTAAGATCAATCCTGCATACGTAAAACAGCATTGGCGTGCATTCTGCAACAATATTCCAAAATCGTCGTTTTTTGCTACTGAATCATTGTGATGGGAATATGAAACAGCAAGAAAACTTGTCATTTCCTTTATAAAAAATGAATTGTGGTGCAAATTTTCGACAGGGAAACTGCCGGAGACAAGGGATTTGATCTAATAAGAACAGTGCCTCGATCAACATTAAATGATTTGATCTTCCTCTGTTGGTAGAGAATGTATCATTAACTGTTTAAATATAATATCTATATGGTTGTGTTTGCCTTAAGGATAACGTTGGGTATTAAGATTTTTAAGAAACAGAATTTTCACTCATGGATTGCACTCGTGTATTTTACATTTTTAAACAAATAATGAGCTAATGATGAGCACTTTCCTTTGCTTATTCAACGAGCTTGAATACATCACAACTAATTATATAAATATGCACTCAGAATTCTCATCTTTAGAATATATTTTTTTAAAGTTGCAAATGTTTTGTAAACATCTCTAAATAGTTCATATCTGCTCTTTCTAATTATCCTTTCGATAATTGATCAATAATACGTAGCGATTCATTCTTCTCAATGCATCTGATTTCTGTAATGGGCTAAATATGCATTAGTGTTCTACGTTTACATTAAGATATCACTCTTGTTGAGAAAATACCTCAGCAGAACGAAAGGTGTCAATTGGGGTAATTAATCTGTCGATATTCCAGCATGTAAGTTGCAAGGTCCAATGGTTCTTATCAACATGGTCGATTTTGTGACTAGGGACGAGAATATATCTAAACTCGTTTTTTTAATTATTTTGTTTGTGATTGTGTTTTTGTTTCATAGGTATTGAGTCTGATGTTCTTAACCTTTAAAGTTTAAGACACTGATAAAAAATTAACCTTTTATAAGTTGTTATATTATTATCATTACATTCTTTTAAATTAGATTCGTTATATATAACAGTTTTCATTTACTAAACATTAGACATATATGGCAAACTGATGCACATTCTGTTTAGTACACTATTTACCACAAACAGTAAAAAAACTAGACGAAGCTTTAATAAGTTAAAACGTATATGGAAATTTATACTAAATACTTAATCATAAATCAACAATGACTAACTACAAGTTTATCATCTTAAGTAATAACAATAAGAAATATCAATTTGCATATCATGATATGTTAGAACATTGTGATCAATGTGATTTTTACACTTACTTCATTCGATTATTTTTATCTATAAGAACAGTGAAATGCGCCCGTCTTTTTCACTTGGAAACATGGAAGATCAATTGTTTTGCTCAGAGCATATTTGATTATCATATATATATATATTTATTATTATAAAGAAATGTCTTATTTGAAACTCCCCATGCACTGCATTACTTAACATTTCAAGGCATTAGATTTCAGGACATGAAGTGACTGATCATCAACTGTCAGCACCAATTTGAATCTCGAGTTATTTATCGCGTCATGGGTTATTCATCAAGATATAAATCATCTGGAAACAGTGAAAGTGATCCTTGCATTTCAAAAACCTTTCACCCATCTAATACCAAAATAGTTTACGGTGTCCTACCTTTTAATATCCTCAATACCAATGGCCTGTTGATGAAATATTTTGTAAAAACCTGGTTTCGTGAGTGGAACATTTCCTTTATCATGTTCAAATTGAGTTTCTTTCTCACTTCTTATCACGGGATAGAATTGAATAGATATTCCTGATAATACAAATGATAAATTTACTCTTTTTGGGATGGCAACATCCACGTGTTCAGTTGAATAGCTGGAAAATTTAAGCATGTTAAACCTCAAATCAATCAGTCCAATACCCCTGTTATGCAGATAGACACATTAATAATTCCTGTTTTGGACTGTATAACACATCTCGATTAAAAACGATAATGCAGAGGAATGAATGGATGACAACTTCTTTGTTCATTGTAAGCAACATTGAACGCCACAAGAATTTGTGTCACAAAGTTGCATACAATGAACAAGTTGTCATTTGTTTGTTTATCACCTTAGGGCATGGCAAGATGTTAATATAATAATAATAATAATAATGAATATTTATATAGCGCCTGACCTCAATTGAGCACTAGGCGCTTAACAAATAAGTGGAAGGTAAAGACAGAGACATGGTAATACGAACAAACAAGAGACAAACAAAGAAGAGAGATACAAAGAAGGGCTTAAGTTTCAGTGAAAGTTCGTTGGAATAGAAATGTTTTCAGAGATGTCTTGAAGGAGGCTTTATATAGTGGTTGTCTGAGGTGAGAAGGCAGTTGATTCCATATGAGAGGTCCTTGATATTTAAAAGAGCGTTCGCCGTAGGTTTTTGTTTTCACTTTAGGTGTTGAGAGTAGACGTTGATCTGAAGAACGGAAATTTCTGTGGGGGGAATAGAGCTGGACCATGTCTGAGATATATTGTGGCGCAGTGTTATTGAAGTATGAGTTTGAAATAGTTGCAATTTTGTACTGTATTCTTGTTGAAATGGGCAGCCAGTGAGTTGTTCGGAGTTTAGGGGAGATGTGTTTAACGTTTAGATGATCTGAAGATGAGACGGACTGCGCTGTTCTGGACCATTTGGATATATCCTTCAAAATATCTCAGTAAAGAGTCAAACTATTCACATAATTAGGGTAGTTTCTGCTTCCAACGGTTAGCTAGTTTTAATTGTTTTGAGAAATCACCAATCACCCACTTTCATCGATTACTACATCATATCAAGGAGATCGAAATACAATCGAGGTGCCGTTTTATTAGGTAACCTATTGTGGGTATTGTTTATCCATAATTACTTTTTAATTCAGAATTTTGTATTCGTTTTGTTTCATTTGTGTAGAAAGGGGATAACATCCTGCAATTGTTCTCACTTTGATTATGATGATCTATGTTTCGAGGTATAAAATCTGCAGTATCAATTAAATGCAATCCAATTCAATTTATCATAGTTGTATACCTTTAATCATTTTCTTTCAGAAATGCAGATATAATTTTACAGCACTTAGAATTATTATTGCTACTTTAACCGTGGTGGAACGATAGTGGATCAAATTGAAATGTTATATTTAATCATTCCGTCAATGTAAGACCTTGCAGTAATTAACACACTTAATAAGAAATTTGCAGTATGATCTTGCATTGTCCCATTCTCTCCAAACAGAGTTCGACCAAGTAAAGAAATGGTAATGAATCAACTTTTTATGACTTGATCTACCTCGTTGAGGAGAGAATGACATTGCCCGAACTAACTAAATCTCTGTCTTTATAAATTTACCTGACTCGCAACGTTAGGAAAAACTTTATGAGTGATCGCTTTGCACAATGATGACTAGTTCACCTGCAACTGGGAACACGATTGATGTAATGGTTTGCTATCATTTTATACCTCTTTATATACAATAAAAGCAAAACATTTTCCATTCTTCAAAAATGTCCAAAGCTTCGTTTACTTTTTTGAGTCAAAATAAACAACGATCGCATCTCAATTTGACTCTTACAAAATATTGGAATTGTGTTTTTTGTCACATAGACGACAGTTCAAAAAGTGTTTTGTAATAATGAGGAAGCATATATCATAGGAACGAATATTGACTATATTGTATCAAAAGACTATGCATATTATATGTGCAATATGCAAATATGCAAGAAAATTCGTTCACAATTATACATGTGATCAGAATATCATTATGTAATATATAAAATGAAATTGTCAAAGAATATTAATATAAAAGAACGTGCTGACAGATGTAATTTATAGATAAGTGCTAACGTTTGATGAAAAATAGCTTTAAATGACATTTTTACACCAAAACATTTAGTTCATAATTTATTAATAAAAACTTATATTTACAAGACAATATTCTGTGGCTGGGGCAAATTGATCAAAAGTAATATTAAAAACCTTCTTATAACGCCGTTGAATAGTTCTTAAACAAGCATACATCTAAACAGGATGTAAACTGACAATTTATATATCAATTTATGTAAGTGATATTTGGAGACTAATCGAAAACACCATAATCTGTAAAACATACTCTGTCACTGTAAATGAACTGGGATGTAAGAAGAATACAAGGCAATCATATGACAGCACAGAACGTTTTGATGTGTATGGCTTATCTACCAAACAATATATGAAATGGAAACACTGTATCTAAATTTAAATTACCTGATAGAAAAAAAAACAATCTTGATTATGTATTTTGTATATGTATTTACGTGAAAACGTAACAGAGGCTTGTATTCCGATGTATGATCTTTGTTGATAACAAATAGATTCTTTCCTATGGAAAAGCGGTGCTTTCAATATTTGATTTCATGTCACTTAATCATTTTACAACTGATATTTCATTCAAGAGCTTTGTCCAAAAACTGTCTGATAATTGGTTCTTGAAATTTCGGAACCGTTAGTCTTGTATTACCATTCGTAATCAGCTATTATTTCCGATTGGGAATGCCAACAGCTTTCTAAAAGATAAAGTGACATAACCAACTGATCTTGATGAAGTATGTGGTACATGTATTTTAACAAAAACGCCCTAGAGGCTTTCATTTCCGTGAATGATCTTAGTTGATTACAAATAGATTTCATGCGATCGAAGAGCGTTATTTACTTATTGAATTCATGTCACTTAATTATTTTACAACTGATCTTTCATTCAAGAGCTTTGTCCAAAAACTGTCTGATAATTTGGTTCTTGAATTTCGGAACCGTCAGTCTTGTATTACCATTCGTAATCAGCTATTATTTCCGATTGGGAATGCAAACAGCTTTCAATAAATAAAGTGACATGAATAATTGACATTGCGTGTATTATAAAACAAAGAAAATATTTCTTGTTGACAAGGGAAAGGATAAACTAAGTTTAAGCTATACTCTGGTGAGTAATTTGATGCTGTGAACAAAGTATAGATCATCTTTGAGCCATTGATGAAATTACCCTGCTGACTATATTAAGCCAAATGACACAGTCAGTTGTAAATGTGTTTGTTCAATGTGTCTGCACGAAAGCTGCAGCGTTACTTGCAGACAGTCCACCATGAAAGAAAAATATTTCAATCTATCAATCAACTTTAGTGAATGAATGAATGAATGAATGAATGAATGAATGAATGAAGGACTTAAGAGGACTTATGATTGAAAAATAAGCAATCTGCTTCCTGCTTGATAAAGGTGCTATTATGACCATAACAAATTGCTTTCTTTGTCAGCATTGTTATTTATTCATCATCACATTGTGATATGAAAAAAAAACAGTTAGAAAGCTTGAGTTGTTTAATAAATTAAACATTTTGATCGATAAAGTGAGTTGTTTCAAACATTTTCGGTCTTGATAAAATAACATATACATAAATGCATTACACATTCGATATCTCAAGGTTGATATGAGGTCGATATGGTCAGCACAAACCAAGGATTATTAACAGCAAAATATGATTTCAAAATCGAAAGAATATTTGAGTCAAGGTGCCACATTTCATTCATTGATTTCTGAGTCACAAATTACTATTGATTGAGAGTGGATGAGCGACACTGACTCTACCTCATGTTATGAATCATCAGCTGCTCACTCAGCTTATTACTCTGATGTATCATGTGATTTATTGATAAGCCATTTTGATAAATCTATACTAGTCAAAGATTCTTCTTTCATGGTTATGGAAGATAATTAATCTTATAATTGTGCATGCTTTGTTTCCTTAAATGTGCCCTTCTATTTTTATACATTCATTTTAGTACTCGAATTACAGAGATACCAATGCACTATGTACTATCCTAATTTTACAGTGATACATTTACTTTCTAAAGGTATTTTTAATTACAAAGTTCGAAATTTGAATTTGTAATTGTTCAAATATATATTGGCCATATTGGTTAGTATTTTCATAAAACAGTATATAAATATTTTCAGGTAAGATGCAAATGAGAAGATATGAGAAGGAAATGATATGATTGGTTAACATATAGTTTCTAGAGTTTTAAATGATACCCCTTAAAATTAAAACATGTCTTATGACTGGCTAGTTATGTCAGTAGTATTTGAACTACATATGAAAATACCATTTTTGAAATATGTCAACTGATGCCATGTTCATTATTTTCTTGCAAAACTTTGTGTACTTTTGCATTTTGTACTTTTAACGTTAACTTGATAAACATAGAATACAAAGAAAATATATTGCTACAAATGAGTTATAATCAAAACATGTAAAACGATCATGTTGAAGGATAGGTTGAAAAAAATTTGGTATCAGTTAATGTTTCTAAATAGCTAGCATTAAAGATACAATATCAATTGCTATACATCTGATTTATTTGTGATTGAAGTTAGTCAGACAAACTATGAAACTAATAAATTGGCAGGTAATGTTTATACGATATAATGGTTTTAAACATGAACATCACTTTGAAAAAGCTAATTCTTACCGATTTTTATTCTCCATACATTGATTTTTTTCTACAATAAGCCATTGTTATAATATCAAATTGGAAATAGGTACATTAAAGATATTGCTGTTAAATCTTGAAGATTTAGACATTTTTAACCTTTTCAAATTAATTGATCCATATCTACACGTTATAACAACCCTGATCCAGAGATAGTGGTGACAACTTCTTTATTTTGAGTTTTTTCGACGTTTTGACACAGCTTCTTGTGTCATTATCATGCAATAGTGAAGAAACATAGACCAAGTATTTGGATACATAAATGATACACAACAAAAATAATAAACTCAATCTTGACAATAGATATCTTCTTACTCTACTCAAATTTAAAACTTACTTCACATCATAACTGATGATAATCATAAATCAATCTTTCCATGTCAAATGAACTTATTCATGAACAAAGAAATTGTCTAAATGCCTCACTTGGTAATCAGACCAATAGCAACAGAGAGATAAATTACAGCAACAACTTCAGCAATAAACGAACTCTTACTAAACTAACTTAACTTAAACTTAATTACTGATGATATCATTAATTATATTATATCATATCTGATGATATTAATAATCAATCTTTCTTTTAACTCCTCCATGAACAAAGAGCTTGTCTAAAGGTCTCACTTGGTCATGAGACCAATAGCGATGGATTGATAAATGACAAACTCTGCCTGACAACCACTTTGATGTGAAACATGGTGTTTGTTTTCTCACAGTCAAGTAGCTTATATAAACCTCAGAACTCGAGCGAAAATGTATTCCATGTAATGAATCATGCAGTGATTTCTGGAATAAAAAGAGTACCTTTACGGTTCATATTTGCAAACACTTCATTGATGATTCAGCCAGTTAATGATCCGCTTAATCGTTGTCTAACTCATTCGGGGTATTTGCTTGCATAGAAACATTCACATCATTGACCATATTAATTTCTGTGAAGTGCAAAGTAATTTTACTCGTTTGAAGACGGACACAAACCTTAGAAGCTGAAAACTGATAATTGATAACTAATGCTGGATAATTCAAATAAAAACCAAGGATGGATGGACGAAGGGGTAAATTCTTGTATTGGGTTATCAATTTATAATAATTAACTTACAATAGGAGGATTATGCAAAATCATCATTGATATCTAATACATGTACATTTGCAAAGTTTCAGAAGGATTGATAAAAATTGATTGAAAAAAAACAATTCGATAAAATATTTTTAGGCCTCTTCGTTTATTTTCGTCATCATACTGCCAGAATACATTGATAATGAGTGCTTTTCTACCTAGGAACAGATGCTCTTACTATAATCATATTTCATTAGGCGTAATTGGGTCTATTTTTAAGTATATCATTAGAAAAATGCAGATGATAATGATAAGTAGACTTTGATGTTTGCAAGAATTGGTGCTAATCGATAAGATTGATTTTCCCGTTGGCATGCAATACTTATGAGCTCATCACGCTCATCATGCAAAGGAGATGCTGTGGGAAGATTTTAAACAATGTAACACAAATATGCAATTTACTACATAGAGTTGTTTCTTTAGATTAAAAAACTTTTCAGGTCACAAAACAGTTGAGCATCTACAACTTAGTCAAAGGTACCCTTTAGATTATCCTGTCTCAGGTAAAACGTATAGCTCACGTTCACCTTTTATAACTTCGGATGGAACCCCACTTGAAGCTGCGCGCTATGACCTATGACCTTTGAACTATGTTATCATAGTAAACCAATGACAGAAAAAGCTTAAATGCGTTGCTAAGATTGCCTTTGGATTTGTACAGTTTATTGAATTTAATGCTTACTTTTAAAAAATGACCGTTTATGACACAAGACAACACCAATGTTGAAAGCAACAACTTATCAACTCCATCAACTATTTTTTCGTCAGCGAAAACAATGATTAAAGAACATAATGGGTTCAAATAAACATTTCACGATTTGTGACAAGGGTGTGGTGACCCTGGACATAAAAGTTTGGTGATAAATGTGTGAACTTTTAAAATTTGAATCTAGAATTAGTAAGATCGTTCCATATAACGTCCTTAACATACATTTGTTGTTAAGAAGGTTGGATACTTTTGTAAATGACTGTGTTATTGAAAAGTTTGAGTTTGATATAAAAAAATAATGCCTGTATTATAACTGTGTACAAGTATATGTCTTTTATTATAAAATCCATTTTACTAATTAACCATAAAACTACTGAAAAGATCTATAAAAGGGTAATGTTCATAAAGAAGAGTTATCTCCCCTGGAAATAAATATTATAGAAAAAGCTAATTTGTATGGATTTAGTTCATATTACTTTCAAGCTCCTATTTTGCATTAGTTTATTTTGTCTATACTGCAATGTCTTATTAGAAAAACACGAAATTAACAATTGTATTCCAAAGTCAACTTCAGAGTTTTTAAAAGCGTTTTATTTCCATCAGTTGGTGCACAAACGGGAGGACCGTTTTTGAACCATTTCTTAGTTGCATGGCATTTTTAAGACATCATTTTTTCAAGACATCTTTTTCAACAAATTTCTTAATACCTCAATTATTTTTATCCGACCTCCTTCACAAAGAGCTTAAGTAAAAACAAATATCAGAACAACAGAAATCATCCTGCGGTAGCACAGATAAGAGAGGTCCTATCAAAACTCATATGGTTCAAAGAAAAGTATTCTTTGATAAGAAAACATCCAATTAGTAAAAACCTAGATTTCTATAAAAACAAATTTCCTGGTATCAATACAAATATTGTAAAAAGAAATAGGGACATGACAGTTCCGGTTTATATGCAAATGTAAGTATCCCATATGTAGTAGTTATTGATACCTCCCTCAAACACTGAAATAAATCTGACACTTGAATCTTGCTTACCTTACTGTTTTCTCAGGCCTCACTACACCCTTGTTTTAAAGCGTGAAATATCTAAATAGCGATGTTTTCTTTAACAACTTTTGCATATCGCTGATCAATATTCTTTTCAACAACTGTCTGATTTTATATGGATAATCTATTAACTATTGCATTGTTTTAATTCATATACTTTCGGGTTAAAATGTGATTCATTGGGACTGTATGTGAATCATTGAGAAACTCTTACAGATTTCTTTGTTTTTACCGCAAATATTTTAATGAAATGTAAACATCATTTTACATGTATTTCACCTCACTAATCAAAGAGTGTCGTATTATTGCGGAAGACTGTAAGTTAATTTTGATAAACAAAAAACCGAAACAGAAAAACCTGCTTTCTATCTCTCACCTTGCCTTTCCTTCAATATTTTCTCTCATCCGTTGGATACCTTTCTCCCTGGACTTAAAACTCTCTTTTAGATGGTAAAATCCATACGTTAAATGTGCTGAAATAGTGCAGACAACATGTTTAACAAAAACTCATTCACTAACTGAAATTGCATGTCCGTCACATGTCCATTAATTGTCAATATGGTATAACATATATAACATATTGCCGTTAATTTCATGATATAATTATTAAATTATAGAACTCTACATCGTGAGGGACAATAATCAATATATCCCATTTAGGTTTTTTCAAAATCACAATACCTCTACTCCCAACACGATACATAAAATATTACCAGGACTGTCTGATGACTCATTAATAAAGAATCTTTACTCCGACTAGGTCACCATATCAATAGGATTGAATGATTTATGATATCATTAGCTCTAATATCCACTTTGATGTGAAATACTCTGTTTGTATTCTCAGTCAAGTACTTTACACAAACCCTTCAAATCAAGAAAAATAGTATTTCATTTAATGAATCACGCCACTAGGTTATCACATGTACAATAAGAGTACCTAAACTGAACAGGGTATGCATGTTTACAAACACTTCATTGATTGCGTTGCTCGAATATTAAGCCTGTTTTATTATCTGCATAATTGTTGCTGAGCTCATTCAGGTTGTTTGCATGCATAGAAACAATCTCATTATTTGCAATATGAGGTTCTCGAAAGGTGAGAGCTTATTATTCTACTCGGCAGATGACATGAAAATTGAAAGAGGATATTAAGTGTGGTTAGGGCTTTATTAATTGTGTTTAATTTCCTGATAACAAATGGTTTGGCATTATCTCATATCAAGGTAAAGATTCGTCTATGGTGACCTAATTTTCCTAGATTAACATTCCTGATGTCCACAGCAAAAGCAAACAATTTATTTAAGATTAATTAAAAGTCCAGGAAGGTAAAACTACATTTAATAAGAACAAAATGACGGATAAACCCATTATATGAGTTTCTAATGCTTTGTTTACTTATACCTATATTCTACATTATTCTGCTGAATGTATTTCAATGATGAGTGATCAATGAAGTGCTATTGGGTATTTTAACGTGGTTGATAAAAGAGCAGACATATGTAGTTTGTTATAAATCATATCATCATCTACCAATTTATAAAATTCATATATTTCAAAAGGGCAAAGATGCTTTAAAATCAGAGAAACTCTCGGTGACCTTTGTTTGCAACTCCTACAGATCTACAATCACCATTTAAGTGCTTTCAGCTTAAAATATTACCCTTTCCAGAGTAAAAATTGTTTTGTGCACCAATGCTACATGTATATCATCTTTCGAGGTATGTCATTTCAAAACAGCATGATAATTATCATTAAAAGCAGATAATCGAGCGAGGTCCCAAACAATGATTGATTGATTGATCTTAAAATTTATGTTCATTTCTTTATTAAGTATTTTGTTGTCATGTATGATCATAAAGCTATCGCTTCTGTCATTTATCATTTAATTTGATTAATTACATTGTGCGAATATTTTCAGAGATTCAAAGAATTAGAAATGGTTCAACCAATTTTTTCCAATGTACATAAAGAAGGAATTCTCTAATTGATGGGGGTTTCCTCTTTACTTAGTGACGACCATTGCAGAGTAAACATAGTAAGAATGTCCCGGATGTAGATTTCAGTGTCAGTGAGGGTTCTCAGAGTGTTTGTTCCTTGTGTCTGGAACGTGACTTGCAGGAACTACAACGTAGAAGACAAGGTTTGCCATCAATCAACCTAAGTGCACCTATTGATACAAGTCTGAGATTAATGTTGCTTTGCCTTGAGTAAATAAATAATGTTGAGTAAATTCATTTAAAGATATTTCGTTTCAGCTTCGTATGAATAAATGATATTTCTTTTACACTAACAAGTTGAATGGAATGTATAGAGTTTAAATAGGATTTATAGAGTCTTAAATACTGTCCCATGTACTAACAAATAGGCTTGTTTCGGATGTTGATAATAAATACTCTTTCTAAATCCGACGTATTTCCATTTTCCAGAATACAAGATTGAATTAGTAGGAGTGGCATGGCTTGGTATTAAAGTATGTTTTATTTATTGAAGGGATGCTCGTCTTTTTATTTCGTAAAGCTTGTTGAGTACAGCTAAACTAACGTCAAAACTGCCATTTCATAGGCGTCTAACTAAAATTTCTCAAATACTTTGGAATGTGCCATGCCACTTAGCAAAATGTTCTTATTTCTTTGATATTTTTTTAATGTTTTATTGCAGAAAATTAAATCAGAATTTTCAACATCGGAATTTGAATTCTTCCCAGATAAGAAATGCCAGATTTGTTTGTAACAAGAAACATATATCATAACAATGATATGCCATACTGTTATTGCAGATAATTATTTGTAGGAGCATATATCACTGGTTCATCAGATATCGAATGCATTGTGAATAAATCACTCATGACAGCTAGATTCCAATTAATGATAGAATATTGGTTTAATGCACGTTAGATATATCTACCACCGCATTCATGCAGGAGAGGGTTGACTCGATAGAGGCAAAATGCCTGACCTTTGTGGGCCGATATGGTGAGATTAAAACGTTAAATGTAGAATATCAATTGATACCATCTGAGTTTATGTTCCGTAGTGTATTCAAATGTCTATATAATAAGTCTTGATAGTAAAGTTTTGGCAAATGAAAATAATACCGATATTTGTGATGGGTCTTTTGCAATGCTCAATTGACTCCTTTCAGTGTAGTTCAGCAACATAGGGCGCAGCTCACTGGATGGGTGGGTAACTCATTGCTGGATAATCTAGGAGTTTGAAGGGTTGATTTCCTGTCCCACAAACTCGTGGTGTCACCCTGTGTTAGTGACTTAGTTTCGAATCCTGCCTCTGTCCACCTAGCAGTCATTGTGCAGGGGTATACAATATGCCCTTTATAAATTGACTAAAACATTTTCAAATGTCTATGTAAGACTAAAAGCATACACTCTTAAAAGATGTCAATTATCGTTTGACACTTTATTCATGAAAGGGTAAAGAACTATCCATGCAGAAGAGAGTTGAATCGATACAAGCAAAATGCCTGACCTTTGTGTGTTGTTATGGAGAAATTAAAACGTTTAATGTACAATATCATTTGATATCATCTAAGTTTATTTGAATGTTCATATAATAAGTCTTGATATTAAATTTGTCTTTGACTTACTTTTTATATATTGGTATTACTGAAAAAATGAAACTAATAGCTATATTTGAGGTTGCTTGATGTCCTTTGCAATGCTCACTTGACACCTTTCAGTGTAGTTCAGCAACATCAGACGCCGCTTACTGTGTGGGTAGGTAACCAATTGCTGGATAAGGATTGAACAATTGATTCCCTGTCCCACAATGAGACATGAGTTTTGAATCTTGTGGTGTCACCCTGGATAAGTGACTTAGTTCGAAGCATGCCAGTTGTCCACCCAGCAGTCATTGGATACCTGGTTATGATACGATGGTAGACTGAATTTGAACCTCGAGCGCCTTACAGGCAACGACAGATTGTATTGTCCTCAGGTTGTTTGTACTCGTTGATCGGGATAATATGTCACTAAGGGCTTTGAGCATGCAATGTGCATGAATATGTATAATGCCCTATATTAATTACTAAAACATTTTCAAATGTCTATGTGAGACTAAAATCATGCACTCATAAGAGACGTCAATTATCTTTTGACACTTTATTCATAAAAAGGTAAAGAACCACACACAGCACCGAAAGGCATACAAGTACGTTTGACTTTTATTTATAATCTTTTCTGACAATTTATGCATGTGTATTGGTTATTTAAATCATATATGTTCAAACCTATATTCTAGGGTCAGACTATCGTACCTGCACGCATTCATATAACAAGAGAATCACTTAAAACCTGCATAAGTATTGTAGTGAAAAAACATCCTCTACACACAATACAGCTGCTTAATAAAGTTTGGATCATTTCTTTTAGACTTGATATGAAAAGTATCATGTAATATAGTTCGACTCGTTCAATCTTCATTATACCAAAGATTGAGATTTGTTGAGTAGATGAAGAAAAAGATGTTCTTATAAGATGCTTAAAGAGAGAATTCATAGTACTTCAGGGCAACATTTTGCACTGATTTATGCCACGCTAAGGTAAGATAATAAGAAAATCTAGAAAAAAGGAAATTGTGAAAAAGGAATTATTTTTAAATGGAATTATGGAATATCATAATGTTATCAAATATTTCCTAGTTTGACAAAACTTTTGCGGAAAATGCGTCCAATTAATAAAATATAACAGAAAGAAGAAAACTATGTCCCTTTTTCGGAATATTTTTTCTGGCATGCCACATAATCTGTTCCTTATGGGAAACTGATCCATTAACAAATTAATTTAAAAGTAACTTTAACTTATTTTGTTAAAAAATGTTGACGAATCATAATTTTCAAAAACGCTGATATTAAAGGGAATTCTTACAGATTTAAAACAAACTCAACGGCTGTAGAGTGGACATGTAGAAGCTAAGAAAGTCACAACAATCTCCTAAATCGACAAAATAATGTCTGTAAAGATCAAATCAAAGGACATTCCATTAAACATCATTAACACTACTTAATCTTTCACCATAAACGATTATTTACAGAAACAATAGATAGGTATTTTGGATATTCTTTGTCTTAAAATGGCTACGTCCTGAAAAGCAAACCCATTGGTAATATTTAAAAATGACTGTACACTTTTGTTTTGATCTGTTTATCAAGTATGACATAATCCAATATTAAAGTTGTTTTAGTAGAAGAGTGTCGCCACTGATGGCTTAAATATTGCCCAAGCAGCGTGAAACAATAGTTCATTCACTCGGTCTCTTTAGTATTAGTTATTATTGTCAAAAGTTAAAAACATGACTATAATATTTTTTAAACATTTTACGACAAATCTGGTTACTGTGCCGTATCTAAAACCAGTTTTACGTTTTGTGTACAAACTGATATGTATTTAGAAACATGAATGCAGGAAAAGAGGTGGTAAATGTCATCATTCTGTCAATATCTCAGCATGACAGTTAAGTGGTCCAGCTAATTATTTCTTTTTACATGGTCGATTTTGTAACAAAGGTCTCTTTACATATTATTATGATGAAGAAGGAACAGACATTGGGTTTTAAATGTCAACGATTTTTATTCATTATTTGAAAAGACAGTGTGTGTAAAAGTGTTGAATGTAAGCAATTAATAGAGCGTAACAAGTCGTGTCACTTTAATACATTAATGCATTTCGTGTGTACTTGCATCAAACATTGTTAACAACTGTCCAGTTACAGTGCAGATTGTAACTAATCTTAACAGAGTTACTTTATTTATTAGAAAAAGAAGTATTTAACGATTATCAATTGTAAAAAGCTTCAATTATATTCATTATCATAATCAAAATGCTCACAAATGAAGCAATTGTCAGTAACGGTAAGACAGACCAACTGTTTTCATTCATTAAGAGGCCATGTGTCCATCATACTTTGATGCTTATAATAGAACTATACTTCATGAAATTTATAAGTCATTGAACTAAGTTTAAGGATAAGTGAAAATTGTATATAGTCATATCCATAGGGTTTTGAATGGTTTCAATTGAGAAATGTGTGAATTGATCTTTAGGTTATGGGTAAGATCAATCCTGCATACGTTAAACAGCATTGGCGTGCAATCTGCGACAATATTCCAAAATCATCGTTTTTTGCTACTGAATCATTGTGATGTGAATATGAAACAGCGATAAAACTTGTCATTTCTTTTTTTTAAATGAATTGTGGTGCAAAGTTTTGCGCCAGGGAAACTGCCGGAGACGGGGGATTTGATCTAATGAGAACAGTGCCTCGATCAAGATTAAATGTATCATTAACTGTTTAAATATAATCTCCATATGGTTGTGTTTGCCTTAAGGATAATGTTGGGTATTAAGGTTTTTAAGAAAAAACCCATTGGTAATATTTAAAAATGACTGTACACTTTGGTTTTGGTCTGTTTATCAAGAATGGCATAATCCAATATTAAAGTTGTTTTAGTAGAAAAGTGACGCCGCTAATGGTTTAAATATTGCCCAAGCAGCGTGAAACAATAATTCATTCAATCGGTCTCTTTAGTATTAGTTATTATTGTCAAAAGTTACCAACATGACTATATTATTTTTAAAACATTTTACGACAAATATGGTTACTGTGTCCTTTCTAAAACCAGTTTTACGTTTTGTGTACAAACTGATATGTATTTAGAAAACATGTATGCAGAAAAAGAGGCGGTAAATGTTATCAT
Source organism: Steromphala cineraria (assembly GCA_916613615.1). Taxonomy (NCBI): domain Eukaryota; kingdom Metazoa; phylum Mollusca; class Gastropoda; order Trochida; family Trochidae; genus Steromphala; species Steromphala cineraria. Next base: position 11,470,634 of record OU744729.1, read on the forward strand.
TCTGTCAATATCACAGCATGGCAGTTAAGTGGTCCAGCTAATTGTTTCATTTTACATGGTCGATTTTGTAACAAAGGTCTCTTTACATATTAGTATGATGAAGAAGGAACATACATTGGGTTTTAAATGTCAACGATTTTTATTCATTATTTGAAAAGACAATGTGTGTAAAAGTGTTGAATGTAATTAATTAATAGAGCGTAGAAGTTGTCACTTTAATGCTTTAATGCATTTCGTGTGTACTTGCATTAAACATGTTCAACAACTGTCCAGTTACTGGTGAAGATTGTAACTAATCTTAACAGAGTTACTTCAAAACAGAAGTATTTAACGATTATCAATTGTAAAAAGCTTCAATCAAAATTTCTATCATAATCAAATTGCTCACACAGTGAAACAATTTTCAGTTACTGTTAGACAGACCAACTATTTCCGTTCATAAAGAGGCCATGTGCCCATAATACATTGAAGCTTATAACAGAACTATACTTCATGAAATTGATAAGTCATTGAACATAATTTAAGGATAAATAAACATTGTTTATAGTCACATCAATTGCGCTTTGAATGGTTTCAATTGAGGAATGTGTGTATTGATCTTTAGGTTATGGGTAAGATCAATCCTGCATACGTTTAACAGCATTGGCGTTCATTATTTTTATGTGTAGGAATTATCTTACATGAACACTTTGAGCTAAATCGGTAACTATCACATAACTTATATTTTTTCTGCACATACTAATTAGAACATGGTAACTTTTTGTTGATTTATTTTTGACAAATTGATGAAGAAGCTCAGCCAACATAACAACAAAGAAAAGTTAAACCATTCAGCGACCCATCGAGTGTGAAAAGACTTACTACAGCATTGAAAGCACTGGTTTTGAGTGAATGCTTTCTGTTGATATAATCAATAAATTTAGTTGAGTTTCATTAAAGGGAAAATTTTAAAAGTTCAACGTTTTTGTTAGATTTTCTTTAAAGAGGGAACGGCAGACCAGAAGCTGATGGGACAGGGTTTCTACAACATTAAAGTAGACAGGGAAGACATTCGTTATTCAAGAAGTAAGGGGTTGTAAAGCATATATGATCATAATTTTATGATAAAAAATGTGTGACATAAAAGATATGATGTGGACATTAAAAGGGGCAGTAGCACGTTTTTTGTACAATTTATATTTCAATTTTTTCACTGATAATTATTATTAATGGTTAATGTATTATTTTGAAAGTGTCAAAATTCTCATTACACAAACCTATCATCCATATTTAGAGAAAAAATTATAAAGGTTCACATATGGTCCATTGGCTGCCACTTTTGTGTGAACGCCTTTATTTCATTTCTGGGAGAAAAAGGAATCGCATGGCCGAACTAAACATCATATATTTGATTAAGTATTGCTTCATTTAGTTTCAATACATTGTATTTCAATTGGAACCATTTATCTTTATTTTTCTGACATCACCTTATATCCCCCTAAAACTTGCTGCTGTCCCTGTAAAACAGATAAACATTAATACTTGATTACCTGCGATATGTCGACCAGCATATATATATAATTCTATATGTCTATTTTGTTTTACACCTAACACTTAACAAACGTCAACTCATAACGTATATATCGCTCTCCTTAATGCACTATAACTGAGTTTTAAAGCAGCTGTTATCCATATGACATGAAAGGCTTTTTACAGACAGAGATACTTGTCATTCAATTCCTATTGGACTGAAACTCCTGTGGGATTTCAAAGACACAACATTTCTCTTTGAAGAGAACAGTGAGACCAAATTGATAAATGCGGATATACGAGTTTAAGGTGCATAGGAGTTTGCAGGAGTTCGATGTATAGACTATTCCACGTTGTTAAAAATTATTTCTATCTCATCTTGAGATGTCTCATATTCTCTACTGATATAGGTTTAAGCAACATTATTATTCTGTACCACCATTGGGCTCAATACCTTTCTGCTGTGTGGTGGCTGTGTTGTGGTTGTGTGGTGGCTGTGTGGTGGTTTGTGTGCTTCGGAGCCAGTTATTCCAGCTGGTGCTTTCACGCTAGTGGTAGGGTCACTTAAGCTGGACAGGTCAACGGTTAGATGCCAGACTAAATAAGAGTGGTTCCGAAACCTGTTTGCCATCTCTCACTATGCCTTTCTTTCCGTCTTTTCTTTTATTCTTTCGATTCCCTTCTACCTGATCTGTCTACTCGCTATGGGTGGCAACGACAACTGAAAGACCAACTCACTCACTCACAGTAAAAAGATCCATAAAAAAATTAATTTCAATTGACCCTCTGTGAAACGGATAAAGAATTACATGTATGTTTTTTATCGAAAGAGAGAGTGGTACTACTAAATGAAATATTCTTTATAACCCGACGATCTTGTAATTCAGTTCACACCCCGTCAGCGCATCAATTATTGGTAAATCAAACTCCAACTACAATCCATCCGGGACCATGATAAGAGGAAAATGGCTTGCAAGATTTAAAAAAATAAAGTCTACAGGGTGTCTTTATTGTAGGATAATGTTTTTAAAGGGCGATTAAAGAAAATGATCCATTTTAAAAAAATGTTAAAGAACGCGTTTTGCTTTCATAAACAAGATTGAATTGCAAAGTTTAAATGTTTTCTTAGGATATGTGTAAACTTTGAAATTATTTGTTTAGAATTGCAGATCTTTATATTCATTAACACAGGCAATTAATGTTGAAAATCCAAATATCCCAACATATTTGTCCAGTTTAAAAAAGAAACTTTGATTATAATATTTTTCTAATTCAAAAATAATAAGCATATACACATACGCAGAAACTTATAAACCAACAATATAATGTGGGGCAAACCTTCATCTTTATCTATGTATGACGTAAAGAAACTTGAAATTCGTATATTGAATTCAAAACTCTAGTTCCCATGAATCTGAATCGAGTATTGAGAAAAATGCAATCCTTAAATATTTGCTTCTGTTGCCCAAGTTCAGTTCAAATCTTCCGCGCCATGTAAGAGTCGGTTATCTGCTTTGCACAATAAACGTGCTTACAATCGTTCTTTTCGCGATAGCAGTGTGCTATCATAAAAATATTTTCGTTTATTCGCCGAAGCTGAGTGCAAATTACAAGTCAAAATACACGTTGGTGATTTCGCCAATTGTCTTAACATATCTAATACGAGAGACAATCGATAGGATTCATGGTTTTGCTGTAAACTCCTGAACACATACAGTTTATTGGAGGATTAAAGAATGACAATGGGAAACCTAACTCATATGTAAATTTCTTCAAGGCTCACAAAAACAAGATGCTTAAACTTCAGCACCAAATACTCGAGTGAATTTGCTCCGTGACAGGAAAGGCATTGCTTGTGTAATGTTCTGTTCTGCAATATTCTCAAATCGGACTGTTCACTTATGATCTTATTAACTAAAAGTTTTGAATCAAATATACAGATGATACAGACAATTGAATTCTGAAATGAATTGACCAGTTGGCTCAATAATAAATCCATATTGTTTTAATAAGGCTTTCCTTCACATTCAATTACTCATATCTTCAGGAATATTTTAGTATCCTTGGTGAATGGGGTTAATTTGAAGTGTTTGTCTGGGTCAGTGGGGGTAAATACCCTGTATTGATTGATCTAAATATACACAGTATTCCTCTTTCCGCTTGTCATCACGATTTATCACTATCATTCATTTCCCTTCATCTCTACTAAGGTTCGTCAGTGCCATTGATTCATTAAATAAATTTTTGACTTCCCTATCATTTCAAGTGAAACTGTTATTGATCTTCATATCTACATGTTTATATACACAATGACTCTTGGCTATGAATATCAGTTTCGGACAGTTCTCGTTCAGATCCATAAGAACGGGAATCCATGCGTAAAATCTTTATTTAAGGAAATACTCCTTTATGTGAAGCAATAACTTTATTGAGGGTTATTCTTAATAATTCGAAGAACATATAAACTTAAGTATTTGCACTCTGGTATTACTTACTAATGTATAATGGGAAAGATTTAACAGTTATCCTCCGTTTTGACTTATGCATTATTTTTTAATTAAATATAAGCCATGAAATGACATTTTGAAAGCGGTTTCGCAAGAATAAAGAAAAGTTGTAGACACATTAGAACATTCTTCAAGATATAAAATGTATTTGAAAGCTTTGATGCCATCTAAAGTAGCTTGCATTTCATGAAATGTATGTCGTAATTTTCAGAGGTTGCTTGTTGTCTTTAATAATGTTACAGGTGTGATATACGAAATAAACGTTTTATGGTAGCAGTAAAGTTTGCTGATACATTTAAATGACTCGTTGATAACTTCATCATGAAGCACTCAAATGGCAGGATGTTGGCGAGTGGGTGCGCCCTTACATGTAAATAAGGGATGGATTTGGTTATTGTTTTACGAGGGCATGAAAAAAACCAATATTGAACATTTACAGAAAATATTAAAGTATTTCATAAACTTGCTTGATCTTCTTTTGCTTTTTGATTTACAAAACTGTCAATAGTCAAATTTGTGATATTCATTAAAATGTCATATATAATTTGTGACATTCTCCATAAGATGCATCTGTAAACTTTCACCATTCCTTAAGTTACAAAAATACCATCAGCATTTTATCACAGTTTGTTGAAAACCCTTCTGAATAGTGTGTATTTTTGGTGAAATTTCCATTACTGAATTCACAATTCATACATAAATAAGATGGACTACTTTATTTTCTTCTGTGTGAAAACATCAGGCAAAGATAGGCAACACATCCATACATTGCTTTTTGTTCAAATCAATCAATGTCAACAACTGGTAATTTGCATACTACAAAGGCACTTTAAATGTCTGGTCTTTTACCTCTCTTCATGTTTTGTAAAGAAAAATTGTAGGTTATCCCCATTTTATACAATGCCTCCATTTATTCAGGGCAAACATAAAACGAATACATTGCAAATATTTTACATTAACAAACGACAAATACTTAACTTGTAGATCAAACAATATCAACTAGGGTTCCCCTGTAACCTTGTACCATAAAATAATTTGCAATAATTCAAGTATTGCAAATATGTGGTCATGGCAAGCTCATCGGTGCTTAAGTTGTTTGAATGCTAGTAATGATAATAATGATGGCTTTTGAAGCAGTTATTGCTTTACATTTGTAAAGATAGACTGCAGTTTATACCCAATTCAAAGCCTGCCTTCACTAAGCATACATATCACAGAGTGCACTTCATATATCTTATGCAATAAATGACAAATACTTAACTCGTATAATTGAACAAAATATATGTAAGGTTTCTTTGTAACCGAAATTATTTATCATGGAAAAAAAACATAATTTAAGTAATACAAATATGTTGTTCGAGTCATGGCAAACTCATAAGTGCTTAAGTTGTTTGAAAAGTAGTAATGACTTATGGCCTCGCTTCAGACAGTAACAGCATAAAGAAGTACATATCATTTATCATATCTTTATGTTATAATCGACAAACACTTATTTCGGAGAACATTAAGATATGGTCTTTTTCGAAGAGAAATCAAACGATGAACCTGTTTAAAATCAGGATGGAATTTCAAGAATTTGATAATGAAAATATATGGAAATTGTGATATTTGGTATTGATCAAAATAGACCTGATATGTTTCAGAAGCACCCTTATATGTATTTTTTTCAAAACGTGATTAAAAATGCAATTGATAATCCTAGCACAAGAATGAGAGCAAGTTTGTGATTTAAGATTTTTTACTTTAAGTTGATTGCTTCATATTGGTCTTATTTACTAACTTCTACCATTCTCTGATGAACAAATAAGTACATTTATGGATAATAGCAGTGTGTATGCCACACACATACGAGTTGTGAAACTATGATGAAGCAGACATCGTCAATTGAGTATAGTTCTGACAAGTAGACATTTGGGAATATAAAGTCACTGATTAATTCAGCGAGATATTTATTGCTCTAAGAGCCGGACACATAAAGGGGTAACTTTCATAGAAATGAAAACGGCACGAAGGTATTGAGATTCCGTGAGCAGAGCCAGCTATTCTTATTCAAACCACAAGACCTTGTCCATTTACCTGTCTTGATTCATTCCACTTCCTTTAGTTAAACACATGTCCATATAGTCACGTAATGAGTAGATTTCCTTAACTAAGATCTTAACATTTCATCGCGTGATGCAATTGTGCAGTAATGTTTCATTTCCTAGAACAAAAAGAATAATGTTGTTTCAACAGGTTTCAAAAACAACAAAAATTATGAACAGAGAACAATTAAGATACTATTCTTCATTAGAAGTAGTTAAATCCATAAGCAAGGAAGCCGTTTGTTATCCTAATCAATAAAAACATTACCATTCAGTACCTTGGCACATACTAAACATACCCCATATCTCGATATAGCTCTGATAATCCCTTGAAGTGATAATGTTAATCTTTAAAGCAACATTTCATCGTGTCTAACCATTTCTTAAATGCTTTCATTAATCATATATTTATGGTCATTTATCATAAAAATATCCTACTAAATAATAAGTAGCTAAATCCATCAGCAAGGAAGTTTTGTTTTCCTAATTTAAAAAGACATTTCCATACATTACATTCGCACATAACAACAATACTCCATGTCTCGATATTGCCATGACAATTCCAGGAAAAGGATATAGTTGATTTTAAAACCCTTTTCATATAAATATAGGCATCTATTATCAAATGTAATTTTGAAACTTGTGACAACAAACATTCACTGAAATATCTGCTATCTTCTTTGATAAGAACACGGAATTAAGGTATTTTAATTTGTGCTGGAAAGTTGTGTGTCTCTTTGTTGTCAAAAATGAATTCGTCGTTCATTTGGTACTTCAATAATGTACATAAGATACTAATCTATTTGTAGATATTTTCACATATTCATTGCTGAAAAAATATTTTGGAAGAACTTTTAAACTTTTACAAATGGCTTGGATACGTTTAAAAATGTTATTTTCAGATTATCAAAATGGATTTACCCTGTGTTCTACCTTTGATCTTGGTACACCTAAAACATTTGATGAAAATAAACAATGTAATGTCATATATCATGTATATACATTGTTACATAATCGCTTAGCAACCTACTATTTCTTGCTTGCCATTAAATGAACAGAGAGAGTTTTTGTTAAGTTTAATTTCAGGCGTCCGAAATGATTTATCATCTTTATAAAACTAGAATGATGTATTACTGAGCATAAAACGTTTTTTGTTGGAACTAAAAAAATCAGTTGTAACATTTCTGCATACATGAAACTGTGAAAACTGAATTTTAAACGACTCTCCATATAACATGTTTACGACTAGACCAACAATAATTAAGTCGGTATTAATAACTTGGTATGAGTATTTCATCACTGCTAAATCCGCTATCTTTTACGAAATGAAACAAGTCTCAAATCACTGTCCCACCTTAGCATTTTCAGCCTTAACTTCAAACCTAAACCTTAACCTGTCTATCAATATGGACGTGTGGGTAGAGTCAGACACATACTTTTTAATGTCTTGGGTCGTACAATTGTTGACAAGCCTTGAAAGCTTAACAATTTATCTTGTTATTGCACGATAATCCCGACGTTCTAATTTCTAATGAAATGAGCCATATGTCCATGATAAGTGACCAATGATTATCAATCAGGCAATCGATAAGCTTTGACCACACGCTCCGAGTGCACGAGAACATAACAACATAACGACTGTTGTTGTGCATTATTTTATGCCGTCACCTTAATACAACGCTATTGGTTATCTAACCTTACATATACCAGATATTTACCTTGAAGTTATGCAGTTACTTCTGGGGTTACATACTGTCTGTCTTGCCACATCGAGTCACCAATAGAGAAGTAGAAAAATGGTATCTGTAAAAAGAGTATCAATTTGTCTATTTTCAGATGATATTAAATATATGTTTGCTTCTCTGTTTGATGACGGTTGGTTTTTTATCCTAAGGAGTCGACGATCACGTGACCTACCATCAAAACCAAGGTCAAAGTTTAGTTGCCAACAATACAAAGTTAACAGAACACATCCATAACATTTTCGCTTTTTTCAGTTTAAGGATGGTTAAGATTCTTTTAAACGTCAGGTTATATTATGTATGATATGAGTGACGCTGACTGCAAGTCAGTTGATGTGGAATAGACTCCTTAAAGGTCCCCTTTTTACTTCTGAGCCTCTGTGATAAAGTTAAGGTGAACTTGTATATGGCGACTAGACTCAAATTTCCTGACCATTCCCAAAATAACAATCAACAAAGAAATTCTGAAATTAAGCCTGAAGGAAAATAATTTTATTTATAAATATGAATATTCTCAATTCCACCAATAGTGAGATATATTTTAATACGGTATAATGAAAAGGTCACATCTCCTGCTAATTGTTCCATGTTTATGCGATGATTTGATATATGTGCTCTAACATGATTAACAAATCAAATTTTCAAAATGCAACATTGTCTATTTACATTGTGTCATTTTAATAACTATGTAATACACTAATAACATCTGACCCATCTGATCATGATAGTCAAGGATTTAAAAGTTATCCAATGATATTTGGTCCTTATATGATTTCCCAATCTACACAGGTGCAAACAATCTTGACTAATTGTCGGGCATTGAAAATAGTAACTATGAGTTGTTAAGTTATGAAGATATGCAATTTTTACAACAAGGATTAAACACCTATTGTCTGTTTTGATTAAAAGGTGTAGACGATTTCGCATCCTATGTCAAATTCGTTTGTTGACCACACTACATTGATATAGCTGTTTACTTAATCTTTACCAATAGTTGTTAAGTTAATTTATCAAATACGTGTCAACACTCACATACAGATCAATAGATAACAGATTCATCATGAGCATCTCATATTCTTTGGGTATTTCAAGATTACATTAATCAATATAATTCCTTGTAGTCTTCATTAAGTGCCCGACCAATGATAACCTTCGTTGATGTTTTGTGAAGATAGATTTAGGAATATGTCAGGAGGAATGATTCATTGCTCCCATTATTAGGGGGTCTTCTTCGCCCACATAAAGAGTGCATTCAACGGCGAATATTTATTGAGCAGTAAATACTAAATAAAAGCAGATTTGTCGGACGTCTGTACATGAAAATTCGTCATAGTATTTAAGTATACTTGAGTAACTACTACTATAGCCAAGGTTCACTTTTGATAAACGATGTTTAATTTCGTTAATTTAAATTAATATGATGCTTTTGTAGACATCATCAATTTCATAATTCCTTACTATGCGTTGAGAAAAAAAGAGATTGATATTAAGAAATCTTATATAATTTAAAGGGGCAGTAGCACGTTTTTGGGGGTATATAAGGTGGTTTCAGGAAAATGAAAATTAATGGTTCCAATTGAAAGCCAATGCATTTAAACTACTATGGAAGATTTAAACTAAGTGAAGCGGTAATAATTCAAATATATAATGTTCAATTTAGCCATGCGATTCCTTTTTCTTACACAAAATGAATTAAAGTTGTTTACAAAAAAAGACCGCCAATGGATTTTATGTGAATCTTCATACTTTGATGTCTTACTATGGAAGATTGGCTTGTGTAATGAGATCTTTGACACTATCTAAAATAATACATTTAGCGTTAACGCACAATTATCAGTGAAAAGTTTAAAATATAAAATTTTCAAAAAGCGTGCTACTGCCCCTTTAAAACATTAATTATATGCAGGAAAGTGTAAATGAAAAACAAGATTGTCACTATTTCGGACACTATAGATGATTCTCGATTAGGAAAAAACTTAATATCATCAAATCATAATTAACTCGTTTTTTTTATATAAACTTTTATACAGTACTTTGGACTCCTTTCATTCATTACATTTTCACATTTATTTGTCCTGTGTATTTAGAATTATGATGCCCTTGAAACCCAGTTTATATAAAATTGACACCGTTAACATATATTATTTGAAGCTTGCAGGGATATGACATTTTCATTTATTGGATTATGGCTTGAATGAATCCTTTGATATTCTGGCTTCAACCAGTTGGTACAATAGACCATTTTCTTTTACGTGTTTTCGTTGTCTAAAATAATTGGCTCTCTGAAATATTAATTGGTCTTAACTACGATATTTACTCTTAAGCGTGACATGTATTATATTAAGTGTTGTACTCTGAAATCAATAACATGAAAACTTAAATTAAATAAATGAGCCAATTCATTTGCCATCTTTTACTGAGATAAAACTAATCATGAAAAAGTAGTTAAACCGAACATGTGATTAAGTATGTAATGTATATATTTTAAGATTTCAAATGATTTCAATGAGCTCCTTGAGACAAAAGCAAAATGGTAAGAGAATATAGTGAAAGAAGATTTTTAAATGTCAGTTTTAATGTTCCGAATTTTAATTTTCAAAACATGCCTTTTACATCAACAAAATTTTGACCTATTATATAACTGTGCTAAATTATGCCCATCTTCAGTAAACCAGTGGTAACTATTGTATATCACCCCTTAATTTGTCATCTCAGGAAAATCTCAACCAACCGCCCTAGATATCAGTAAAAGCTGAATGACCCTGTTGGTATATGTTGGCGAGTATAAAACCCATATGGTGTTCAATCATTAAATGTTTTATTACGTCGCTGTTACCACTCGAAAATAATATTTGATGGTAATACATTTACAAATACATTTACCGTTGGCCAGGAGTATAAAACTCAATCTGAGAGCTCACTTGCAATTGTATTCTCATCGTCACAATATCAAACACCATTCTGCTTTATTGAAATAAACTATGTAAGAACTTATTCAAATGTGTTTTCACAACCAAACTGCTGACATTTCATGTATTAACAAACTGTTATTTCAAAAAATATATATTTTAATCATATTTTAAGTTGGTTTCAATGAAGATATTTACCAAATTTCTTTGCAATCTACAACCAACAGTTATTCTCAGGCAAAATATCTGAATTTTTACAAGCAATCCTGTGCCTATGAATTCAAGTGCAGAAACATGAATAGCATGCAAAATTCAATCCCGTCCTTTCTTAAATGACTTCATCCATGTACTTTCTCAAACAACGTCACAAAAACTACATTGTACAATGCTCAATTGAGTTGTCAAGAAAATATATTTTGTTGCTTATCTTTAAACCATAATTAATCATTATGTAACTCCAGTAATGCGTTTTAACCTTTCAATCCTTAGAAACCAGTAAAATTACGTTTTGAGCCTGGGATAAGGATGAAAGGATTAGTAAAAACTATAAGTTGAATACCAGCAATATCAAATAATATTTAAATAATAAAAAATATATCATAATTAATTTTAAGCTAGACGCAGAAAGTCAATTACAGGTTTTAAACTATAATTATAATTACCCCTTTTTACCCTCATGCAATAACAATGTATTACAAAACATATTAGTCTATAAATTTATCTTTGCTTACCGTTCTCTAGAATTAAAGCATAGCCACTTACATGAGTACAAAAGCTAAAGCCTTTCTTAACATTAATAATCACTCCAGCTATGACTATGTGATACTTTGAAATGATCTATATTGATGCTTACCCTTTTGTACTTTTCCCACGGCTTTCATTAAACCCTGACAAACAAAATGACATTTCTTTGTAATGTCAATGCAAATGAGTATATTAAGTCATTTTTATCAAGAAAACTTTCATAAGTTTCAGTATCATAAATGTTGGAATCTTTCTATACATTTAACATAGCTTAAGTTTTTTTAGTGAGATAGGCATTTTATGTGAACTTAACGGTTATTTTAAAGGAATTATACACTCTATTTGACCAAACATTAAAAAAATAGAAGAAGGATAGAGGAGAACATATATTTGATATCAATAGAGAATGCTTATCCACAGTACATGACCCTACATGTAGTTTCATTCCATACCAGGACGTAAGTACTAAACTGAAAGGCAAACAAGTATAGGTCAGGTTGAAGAGTAATAAAAACATAACATATCATATCAGAGTTCTGTGTGATTTATAAAAAAACTGGTTTCAGATCATCACCTAGGCACATAATAATAAGCATACAAACAATACATGACTAGAAAAACGGACTTTTCTTTTATACCAGGACGAACGTACATTTTGAAAGAGACCTATCTGCTTTCATCATTTGTAATTTTACATGAAAAGTCAAAAGGTATCAATTATTAGTTCTTAAGCATTGACGCAACCATCAAAGTGAACAAACGTAAAACAAATTGCCACATTGAAGCTGTAAGGTGATACTTAACGTTAGGCGTGATGTGCTGCCATAATCGTAGCAGACATTTGCAAGTTGTTATTTGGTAAAAGACGACACTGATAGACTTCAGATTTGTTATTTAAAGTACCATAATTCATGTGTTTGATTCATGGCCCAAGAATATGCTACCAAAGCAAGGATGTCAGAGTTATGCAAAGAGATGGTTGGAAGTCATGTTTGTATTCTTATGTTGATGAACAAGGGTTTGAGTTGGTGTTGGGTAAAGTACTAAACAGGGCCTAGATTTTCGAAGCTCTCTTAGTGCTAAGATAGTCGTAGGCCAATGTTAATGTATGGTCCTTACGACTATCTTAGCACTAAGAGAGCTTCGAAAATCTAGGCCCAGGAGCCCGTAAAACTTCTTTTTTTATCAACACAAGTATCGTTTTCAGATAGCCACAGATACTACACATACATGCTACCGTAACAAAGGCAAGGACTTGCATTTTTATACTCATCGATGGCTGAAACGTCTGTAAGCTTGAGTACATTTTGTACAAAATTTTGTAAAATTGAAACTCTATTTGTTTCAAATTCTATCCTTGTCTATAAACTTTTTGCCATCACTCATCTGGCAACTCGTCTGGCCGATCTCAATGTATCTCTCTATCAAAATATGAATAACCCTTTGTTAGAATGGTAATAAGTAACTTGCAAATTAGAGCAATTGAGGGCCAATCATGTTTCTGGTTTATGAAGTGTATGTAAATGTTATGTTAGATGCAGGAACACATGAACGTGGATGCTTCTTGATTAAAAACATTATTAAGAGTTTCTGATGTTATCTGAGGTTAATTGAAAGGATAACAAGGATTGTTTACATGAAGTACAATCAAAAGATGATGGTAACCGTGTATATCACACACTGTAGCCAATGTCTTGATATCATGTCCCTTTCCAAGATAAAGAGGATTACCAAATTTTCAGAAAAGCTAGTACAATAATGTAATATCTTCTATATGTACAAACACAACGCAAACAATACTTTTCTTTGAGTTAATGTGTAATAGGAACTTACTTTTGGGAATGAACATGATACAAACTAGTTATTTTTAAGGTAGACACATTAATTTGTTTATCGATAATTTAATGCTGACTAGATGAATATTTGCGTTGTTTATCTTGTTTTATAGCATTACTCGTATATCTACATTTATCAATTTGGTCTCACTGTTTCCTGTTTTCTCTTCAAAGAGAAATGCTGTGTCTTTGAAATCCCAAAGGATTTTCAGTCAAATAGGAATTGGATGACAAGTACCTCTCCTTCATATGGATGACACCTGCTTTCAAACTCATTTGTAGTGCAACACGGAGAGCGA